>SRQA01001004.1:0-13630 GCA_018360365.1 Claviceps citrina
CTCTTAGAAGATACAACTGAATAGAACCCCCTTATGTGTACACACCTTTTACCTACGGTTACGCGTAACCCACAGGTATCTTTTACCTGTGCTCATCCAACAGCTATAAATAAGCTTTATATTTACTATTAAATATAAATAGTATAAAGATTAAAGGGGGATATAGTTTAGAATTCTATAAGAATATAATAAAGTTATTTATACTATAATAAGGGTATTTACAAGCGCTATAGGATGTATTAATATTAGGAAAGTGTAAATTATATCGCTAAGAGCTTTATTTTTATTATAGAAAGCTTTATTTTTATTACTAATTATTACATTATAATTGTGGGCGATTGACTTTTTAGTGGGGGACGTGTGGTGTAGTGGAAAATAGTTAACGTTATTACCCCTCTTTTAGAGCAAGTTTTCTACTTAGCAATATTACTTATTAGCTCCTTCTAATTTTGTAAGTTTAGAGCCTTCTTTGTAATTATATTATTACTTCACTTCTTGGGGGGGCTTTTTGCTCGGATGATGATAATTTAATTCTTCGTCTTCGTCTCGTATCGGTCTTTTCTGTGGGTAGGCGTGGTCACATACTTTTGTTTGACTAGTGTACGTCAGCAAATTATCAACCCACCACTCGAATAATAACTTCTTGATGCTGCTCCGTCGTCGCAAGCCCTGCTGCGCTAGTATTAATTAGCATTATAAATCAAAAAGTGTCTCTTGGAGCTGTTGAGCTACGCGGAAGAGCAACTTGTGGATCTGAGGCTCCATATTTCATGATTTGCTAAGAACTCTCATATCCTTTGTTGCGATGATGAGCCGTACTTGGAACCTTCACCGACTGGACGCCACTGCTTCTACAACTTGCTCCTCAATCTTGTCCTCCTTTTGTTTCATAGTCCTCCAGTACAGTTGCAGCTGCTCAATTCGATGCCTGGTAAACAATCATTGCCAGGAGCCAAAGTCTTTACCTAAGATTCTTGGTACTTGTTGTTGACGACGCCGCTCATTATGGGATCGGTTCTTCCATGCTTAGGAACAGAACAGTCATGGATTTTTGAGAGGTTTTGGAAACCATGTCCTCTCCTTTTTGTAAGACGCGGGAATCAACGCCGACCTCGACGGGACAGGCATGCTCGGGAGATCCCTTGATGAATTCCTCATGTGATGCTTCTGCGACGAGTGCCGATGTTCGAGACATTTCGACGAAACACAGCGTATCACTGAAAGACATCCAGTGCGCTGCCTCAAACTCATGGCCAAAGCTAGGCGACTTCCGAAAGCTGTATCGCGACAATCCGGCCAGTTGCTCAAGTGAAGACGGCCATATCAAGACATTGACTCATGATGCAAGCCGTAAATGTCTCGATCTGTCGATCGAGACATCGGAAGCAGCCTTTGGGACGGATATCAAACTCGGAGATTTTCGAAAAGTGCGACAAGAGCTTCGGCAACAGCACTTTGAGCTGTCCCCCCATGCCATTACAAGCGGGAATGAGTTTCCTGAAAAGTCTCAAACGGTAGTGAATGGCAAAGAGAATTATGAAGAACAAGCCTCGCTTCAGTGGTACGGGGACGTTCTACACATGCAACCGACAAGCCCGAACTTGCGCTCCAATCAGCCCATCCTACGACTGCCGACCTCGCCTTTGAAAGATTGTGTAGATGACAATCATAATCTGAAAAGTGCCCTTCCAGAGCCGCATGTTTATGCCAATGAAAATTGTCTGAAATCAGAATGGGATGCCGTCGAACCACCTTGCTTCGAACGGCCCGAAACAATGCCGACCACAGATATACTATCTAATAAAGGAGCTGCTCAAGGTTTGGTTCTGCCCGTCCTCGGACAAAAACCCTCGTTGAATCAGAAACATGAGGCATTGTCAATGCGGCTGGTGCCAATCAAAGTAGGAGACATCAGCATAGTGGCCGACAACCGCTCTGTCGCGCTCAATGGTGTCCACATATTTCTAGATATGTCAAACATTAACATCAGTTTTCAGCGCGCCCTGCGACACAAGTACTCAAACAAGGAGCATTTTCGACTTTTTCCCTTGCCACAATTGAATTTGCAATTTCTCACGGAAATACTTGTCCGTGATAGGAGGACCATAGCGCTCAACGCGGGTTGCTCTGTTCTTCCCGACCGACAAAAGCCTCGCTTTATTCAAGAACTCCGAAAATTGGGCTATCGTGTCGACCTCAGAGAGAGAAGGCTCATTACTGAGACAAGGGGGCGATATCTGAAAATGAGCAAAGGACGGGGTGGCGAATCCTCAGACAAGCTGGTTGCTCTGCACACAGTTGCTCGCTTCATTGAAGACTTGGTGGACGAGACACTGCAGACACGCATCGCAGAATCAGTCATGGAGTATTTCGAGCATCCGGGTACTCTTGTATTAGCAACCGGTGATGCTCAGCCCGCCAAATACTCAGATGGATTTTTCACCTATGCCGAAAGAGCCTTGAGGATGGGCTGGTATGTTGAGGTAGTATCGTGGAATATAAGTCTCTCCTCACGCTGGCAAAAATCGAATTTGACGCAAAAATGGGGTGATCGATTTCGATTAATCAGACTCGACGATTTTTTAGATGAACTACTTCTTTAAATCGACTATCCAAAAGTTTGCGTCATATAAACAATTCTTTTTAATAGTAGCTTTCTTTCAAACTCTTACAGATACTCTACATAGTTCTTAGACAATATCCACGTTAGCTGTACAAGTATTACTAACGCTCATAATGGCTATTATAAAATAAAATATATAATATGTAAGAGAAACACGTTATTTGCTTCAAAAACATAAAAATAAACAGAAAGGGGTAAAAGTAAGCTATAAAGCATAAAAAAATCATGAGAGGTATATCAATATGCAAGACAGCATTTCCCGATTTCGCGAAATCTCCTAAGTAGTAAACACCTGAAAATCTCTAATGGGATATTTGCTTGCCCGCAATAGTTGGCCATCAAACTTAAGTCGAGATATTTGGTGTCGTTCACGATCTGTAGGACATTATGAAAACGTGTATTATTATTTGAGCTGACCACACGAGCTTTTTATCTCCGGAAATCAATGCTAGGCCTTGACAAGTCCAGACTTGGACGAACTGAAGCGCTTGAACTACGTCTGCGCCTTGCTCTCTGTTCTCCGGGGTCTGCAGGATGTAAGCCCGCAAATTTTCCAAATATGTTTAGTACATCAGTCAGAGATACAACACCGCTTAGCTTTCCAGAGAGACAAGCACCCGGCATGGCTGCGGCAGGAGCTGACGATCCGCTTGACGAAGGTTGAGGGCCAATCAACGGAGTAGCAGGAACTGAAGGCGAAGGAGACATTGGCTCCACGATCCACATGCGGTGGGATCTTGTCGCGGTCAGTTTACCCACGACGTGGGCCAGCGTTGACAGTGGTGTGACATAGAACACAGGGAATGCGTCACGTCCTTTCTCAACGCCTCGTTCGTTCAGGATGACAGATAAAAAGTGCATGCAAGAGTCGCTGAGTAACGGAGCACTAGATGTCGTTGTCAAGTGACGAACGTCTTTTGTCGAGATGTTGCCCACAACGTTTTGGCCATTGTCAACAACAGCAATGCTAGTCAATCCCTCATCGTTCATAAGTGTCAATGCACTTGATAGAGGGGCATCCGAGCTAAACAAGCCTCGAATCAGTCATCACAGTAGCAGAAATCGGAAATGCAGGGTTCATGAAGCTTAATGATGACTGACATGATAGAGATGACTTGCCGGGTGCCCATTCCCAAGTCCCGTAGAAGAACGGGATACAAGCGGTCAATTGTAGGAAAGTTGACGCCTTCATTCCAAAAAAAGTCCACCATACGAAGCTGGCTCATAATACCCACCACATCACCAAGCGAATTTTTAACAAGCAAGCGATGGATGCCGCTACCCAAGATCTCGATGGCTTGGGACAATTTACCTGTTGATGGTAATTCAACCAAAGGTTCTTGTCTACATATAGGTTGTATCTGGCGAAGTGTAATACTTTGGCCTTCCCTTGCTTGAAGTATTATGTTGTTGTACAGTGCAACGTGATCTGGTTCTGGTTTGGAGAGGCCCACAACGACCAGAAGGTATGCATTCAAGTCTGAATAGTCAAACGTTGCCGTGGCAACGCGGTTCGATGGATTGTCATGCACGAGGACGACGTTTGTCCAGCTTTTCAGTAGAATCTGTCACAGTATTAATCACTGATCGCCGACAAAAAAAGTGGCCATTGAAGGTTAGGCATGCGGGGGATACTAAATAAGGTGTGCTTGATCTTGCGTTCACACAAACCTTGGTGGCGTCTTCTACACTACTATCCATATCGACCCATTTCACATCTTCTGGCGAGACAAGTTCGCCGATGGTAATCTCGCCCCATTCTCGGCCAGCAAATTTAGCATATGTGGATCTTTGTCCGGCCGGAGGATGGTTCAGCAACTCCTGAACAGCATTTTGGGTAGAGGAAGGGTGTCGGTAACGTGGGGATTTAGGAGCATTTCGAAGATTCTCGGCGAAGCTCTGTCGACGTGATGACTTGTCGATATTGCTTAACGACGGCGTTCGTTTCGGTGCTGCATCTGGGCTAGAAACACTAGATGTGCTTGCATCTGTTGGCATGGCTGGTTCGCTTGCGTTTTGTTCAAACGCCGCTTTAGACCCGTCATCATGAAAATCAGCAAGAGAGTCCATCAATAGCGGGAAATGCGACGGTTAAAATCGCCAAGTCGTGGATCCTGCGAAGCTGTCACCGTTCAGAAAAAAATATTTTAGAGAGATATACCACATGCAGACACGTATGGTGACAAACTGGATGAACAAGAGAATGTGTTATATAATGATAATGCCTTAGTGACAAGATGCTTCCACGGATTTGGCCGGGGGAGGGGGGGGGGGGGGGGGGGTAAGGTGTCGCCCGTGGTCACATGTGTGGATCCCTTAGATAGAGTTATCTTGCTTTATTGCAAAGAGTGCAGTCACCGCCCTTTGCCCTATGCGCTACTAGGGCATATAAGAGCTCTTTTCTGCCTATATTTAGGCTCTTTTTTTTTCCTTTTTTTCTCTTTCTTTTAGATTTATATATCTAAATAGGTTATATTATTATATATTATATTAATATCTCTTATATACTAGAGTTATAAGCCTAGGAAGTTAATAAAACTTATAACTTTTTATTATATATTTACTATATTATAAAGCACTTATTTATTCTTACTAAAAATCCTATTATTTAATTAAAGCTTTTCTTTTTCTTTAGATTTAATTCCTAAATAAAATAAAAACTAATAATACTTTTTATACTTTTAATAACCTTAAGCTATCTTTTCTTAATAAATAAGAAAAATAAATTAATATACTTAAAGTTATTACTAATAATTAAAATATTTAAGAATTAGTTTATTTAAATTTCTTAATATAGCTAAGTAATATTATTAAAGCTTTTATTATGTTATTTATTATAAAGGCTATAGTACTTTTAAAGGATTTAAAGAAAATTAATAAAAGCTTTATAATATAAAATACTTTTAGCTAAACTATCATAAATAGGTCAGGGATATTAGAGTAAGAGATTAAGCAAGTCACGGCTTATTTAAAGGTATGTAGCAATAAGTAATAGTCTTAATTCTTACCCCCTTTTATTTAATTTAGTTAGAGGTCTATGCCTATATAATTATAAGTATTATATACCTCTAGGTCTTTACTACAAGTCTAGCAGTTATATATAGTAAATAACCTTATTATATAACATAAGTCTAACGGAGGCTTACTTATATAAATAAATCCTATTAGCCTAAGGCAACCTTATAGCTTTCTAGTTCTAATAGGGTAACCCTCTTTGCTTATAACTATCTTAGTTATAGAAGGTTCCCTTTATATTACTTAATTTAAATATTATAAAATAATCTAAAAATTTTTAATACTTCTAATCTATATATACCCTTTATAATACTTATAATATTACTACTTCCTATTTATTATTAACTTCTAATTCCTCTAAACCTTCTTCTCCCTTATTTCTTAATCTTATTATTATATACTAGTTTCCTATTAAAGAATTTATTAATTATATTCCTAAGTAACTTATAGATTTATAAAGTTATAGTAATATATTTATATATTCTCTAAGTTATTATAACCTTCTTATTTAATAAGGTACTTTTATTAGTTTCCTTAATACTTATAAGTAATAATTCCTTTTATAATATATAAAGAATCTTCTCCTATAAGGAAAGGTACTTATTATATTACTTTTAGTATACTCTCTAAATCTCCCTTATATAATTCTAGGTTTAAGATATAAAAAATATTATAAAGTCTAGTGCCTTATAAGAGCTTTATTTAGTAAGCTAACCTATAATTTCTAATTAACTTAATAATTTTATAAGGTCCTAAGTACTTTACTATAAGCTTCTTACTTAGTTACTATAAATTAATATCTTTTATAAATAAAAGAATATAGTCTCCTATATTAAATTTTATTAGTATTCTTTTTTAATTATAATACTTAGCTTATATAGCTTATATATATTATAGGAGCTTTTGTATTTCTTTGTGTTTATATTATAGCTTTGTGTGAGAGACGTCGTGGCTAGGCAGTAGCGAAAAGGCGTATATTATATTATAAAAGGACTTAAGCTTGCTAAGCAAAAATAGTGCGCGCACGTATTACTAAATATGCTAGCTACGTGCGCAAGCCCTAGGCATTAGCTAGGGATTCTTTATAATATTACTAGGTAATTTAGTATAGCCTATCTTATAGGGCTATACCTTATAATTACCCCCCTACTTTTAGGCTAGGCTTCTAAATAGCCTTGCTAGCTATCTAACACCTCTTTGCTAGTTACTATCTTATAGTATTATAATAAATAATAATAATAATAATAATATATTAAATTACCTAGTATATAATATAATAATATAAAGTCTGCCTACTTTCGCCGCTTATTCTATCTTATAACTATTACCTTTTTATAACACTATTTTTTTTTTATATTTATACTTACGCTCTTATTTAAACTTCCTACTAATTTGCTAGTTAATTACTACTAATATTATAGCTTTGCTTTTAAAAGAATATACTTATATATATTATGCCTATACTAAACTTAATAAACTTAAGGGTAACTATAGTACTAAACTAGTAGTTTTAATAATTAAGTATAAATTTATTATAAATTTAACCTTATCTAGCTATAATAAGGTATTTAAGCGCTATGTTTAGTGTAAGGATTATAGTAATATATATAAGATAGTATATATTCTTTATACTATAGTTTTTTATACTTTTACTAACTTTTATCCTTAGTATTACCTAACTTTTACTAGTAACTTTACTAATTTAGCAAAGCTTTTAGGCTAGATTAAATCCTTACTAGTTATACACACTCCTCCTACTAAAGAGAAAAAGAATAATAATAATAATAAAGATAATACTACTAGTAATAATAAGGAGAAGAAGAAAGAGAAAATCCCTCCTCCTTACTAGCTATTTACTACTATACTTATACTACTATTACTTATACTACTATTATTATTACTTCCTTAGTTTTATTTTTATATTTTAATAACTTTTACCTTAGAGTTACTTATAGCTTACTTAACTTATTATATAGTTTTATTTACGCTAATATAGCTTATTATATTACTTTTAAGCTAACTAGGGTAGCAAAGGAGCATTAAGTATATAGCTTTTTACTTATTATTTACTTTCTATTTTTTAATGTTTCTATAAGCTACCTTTATAGTATATTACTAGTATATTATCTTATAATAGTGTCTTACTACTATAATATATAGTCTAGCGCTATTGCCTAAAATTATAAGTATTTTATAATATAATTACCTTTATTTACTTTATTTTTTACTAATAAATATACCCCCTTAGGCTAATTATAATAATACTCTTATAGTCTAGAAGGCCTAGATAAAGTTATATTTATATCCTAAGGACCTAGGGTATCTCTCCTAAGTAATTACTATTTACTAGTTTTTTACCTTAGTTAAGGGGTTACTTAATAAGAAAGAAAACTATAATAAGTTTACTAGTCCTACTACTAGTGTTATAATAAGGACTTTTCTAATAAATATCCCTATAGTATAAGGGGTGTTTCTTTTGTTTTTTAGGGGTAGTTTTAGGGTCTTAATTAATTTGTTTTTGTTTTTTTTTTAATATGTAAATAATATGCTAAATAATAGCTAGTGTTTTTTAGAAGCTTATTATCCCTTTTTTATTAGTAATTATATCTTTTTTTTTATATACTACTATTAGCTATAGTGTGTTTATATCCTTATCTAGGACCTATTAATTATATTTACTTAGCTATCCCTTCTACTTTACTAGGTAATAGGTTTTTTTTTTAACTATTTTTTATTCTTTAATTTCTTTAACTTAATAGTATTTATCTTCTTCTTTAAGGTTTAGTATATTTACCTATATATTTATACTATCTTTATAGTAATTTTATAGCTTAAGCAAGCTAATATAAAATATATTATATAGGTAGCTATACTTTTCTAGTAGTATTAGTTTATATACTTGCTTCCTTATTACTTAAATAACGCAAAAGGGTCCTAAAAATCTAGAGGTTAGCTTGCGTTTTGCTTTCTTTACCTTAATATTCTAGGCTAATAATAGTATAAGGTCCTTATGCTTAAATACTAGTAGTAGTGTGTGTTATTTATTATAGTATTATGCTTAGGATTTACTAGCCCTTTACTATATTTTTTAAAGTTATTTATATACTTTTTATAGCTTTATTACTTAAGCCTTTGCCTCTAGCACCTCTTCCCTAGTAGTCTTATTCCTAAGACTAAGGCAAAATTTAAAATAATACCCTATAAGTATATAGTAAGGAGTAAGGCATATTAATTAGTTAACTATATTTTTATAAGTAAATTAAGCCTATAGTAGTAGCTTTAGCTATACTAGTTAGTTCTCTCTAATAAAGTAATAAAGGTAATGTTTAAAAACTTAGTTTATTTATTCTATTTAACTATTAGTTTATAAGTAAAAAGCTATAGAAAGCCTTTGTTTTATCTTAGAGTAAGAATATAGCTTAGACTAGAATTTGCTTATAAATACTAATTCTTTATCTAATATAATGCCCTCTAGCGCGCTAAATTTTAATTTAATTTTTATATAAAAGGTCTTTACTAGCTTAGTAGTATTAATTATAGTAGTAATAGGAAGGAATATAAAATACTTAGTAAATTAGTTTATAATTACTAGGATTAAGTTAGTTTCTTACTTATAGTAGAATGCCTATAGTAATCTTATAATAAAGTTTATTAATACTTTAACCTATAGTTACCTTAGTATTAAAAGTAATTTAAGCTTCTTATATAGCTTATACTATCTTACTATAATATACTAATATTTAGTATAACTAGATATATAGTCCGCTACTACCTCCTATAGGCTAGGCTAGTAGAAATTATATTATAGTAATTTAATTATTTAGTTAATACTAAAGTAACTAGCTAAGGGATTATTATAATATAACTATAGAAGCTTTACTTATAAGATAGGGTCCTAAGGTACTACTACCTAGTTATTATATATTAGGAGGCTATATATATTATATTTTTATATTCTAGTGTTTCCCCTTCCTTTTACTGCCTCTTAGGCCTAGCTACTTATTTAGAGGTTTTAGTTATAGTCCTAAGCTATTTTTAGTAGCTAAGCTAGTAACCTATTTATAGTATAGTTATATAAATCTAGTAATATAATAGCTACCTAAATTTTATATAATTTAATGCTAAAAATATATTTTACTTTAGCTATAAATTTATTAGCTACTAGCTTATACTTTACTAGTATCCTAGTAGCTACCTTACTTATCTAAACCCTAAGATTATAAACTAAAGTATTTTCCTCTCCTAAAGGTATCTTATTATATTACCACTAATCCCCTATAACTAAAGCATTTTCCTCTCCTAAAAGCATCTTACTATATCTTCTCTTAGATATTATAACCCCTTTTACTTCTTTTATAAAATATATCTCTCTAGGCTTATTAGCCTCTTTACTACTTAGGGCAAATAAAAACTTCTTTTATAAGTTAGGTAGTAGCCCTAAATTTATTAGTGTTTTGCTATTATAATTTAGCTATCTTAATAGTATATTAGTAAGGTTACTTTTACCTAGTCTATATTTAATAATAAAGTTAAAAGGTAATAAGAATATATATTATTATACTTACCTACTATTTAGCTTTAGTAGCCTTATAAAAGTCTAAAGGTTATAATAGTTTAATAGGACTTTAACTAGATTCTTTACCCCTTTAATATAGTATTACTAGTGTTTAAATAACTTAACTATTATAAAGAGCTTTTAGTTAGTAATATTATAATTTCTTTTTGTATTTATAAACTTCCTTAACTAGAATACTATAGGGTAGTATTACCTATTATTATTTAGCTATAAGATAATGCTAGCTATTATAAAGACTAAAGCGTTTATTTTAATCTAGACTTACTTATTAGGGTTATAATAATAAAAAAAAGGGGCCTTCTAGAAGGCAGCTTTTAGCTATGTAAACACTATCTTTTTAGCTAGTTTAAATTAAAAAGTACCCTTTTATATACTATTCTAGCTACCCTTTATAAGTATATTTAAAGGTACTATAATACTAAAGTATTAGTGTATAAAGCATTAGTAAAAATTATAGAATCTAAGGAATACTTATACATCCTAAAAGCTCTTTAGCTCTTACTAATCTTATATAGTCTTAACCCTTTTAGGGTTTATTAAAATACTAGTAGTTAATAAAATAAATCCTAGGAATTCTACTAAGTCTTAGTAAAAGGTATACTTAGAAGGTTTTATATATAGCTTTGCCTTTCTTATATATTTAAGAACTTATTTAATATATTTTATGTATACTTCTTAGGTTTTAAAGAAAATAAGAATATTATTTAAATATACTATATAAATAGTATTTATTAGTCTATAAAGAGCTTAGTAAATATAATTTTAAAACATAGCTAGGGTATTAGTAAGGCTAAATAGTATAATAAGGTATTTAAAGTATTTATAGTAGGTTTAGAAAGTAGTCTTCTACTTATTACTAGCTTTTATTTAGATTTAGTAATAGGCGTTTTTAATATTAATTTTAGAAAAGTATTTTACACCCTAGTAGTAGTTAAGAATTTCTAAAATAAGGGGTAAAGCATAGTAATTCTTAAGTATAATCTTATTAATTCCCTAGTAGTTTATATAAAGTTAAAGTATTTTATCTTTCTTTAGGATAAAGAGAATTAGTATGCTTATAGGGCTTTTTAAGGGTTTTATATGCCCTTTTACTAGGTTATCTTAAATATAGTCCTAGAGCTCCTTAAGTTTTACTTATAAGAGGGGGTATATAGGATTATATAAAGGCATAGTATTTAGGAAAAGGTTAATAGTATAGTTTATTTCCTTTTAAGATAGTAATAATCTAGCCTTATTAGAGGCAAATATATCCTAAAACTCATAGAGTTTGTTTAGGATAGTATTAGTGCTACTAAAGGTATTAGTAACTTCTTTATCTCTAAGGGAAATAAAGCTATTAAGAAATTCTATAGTAAATACTACTGCTTTTTATTATAATTTCTTAGTAAAATAGTAAGGGGTTAAAATCTTTAACTTATCTTAACTAAGCTTAAACTATTACTCTTAACTATATAAAAATAAGTATACTTATTCCTTTATAAGGGTATGTATTTTAATTAATATAGGACTTCCCTTAGGTTTTAGGTCCTTATTAATAGTAATATAGTTAATAGTAAGGTCTCTCTCTTAACCCCTTAAGTCTTTTAAAGTAAGTAATATATAATATACTTTATATTAAGGTATTATAAGATTCCCTATAGCCTTAAGGAAAGGGGCTATTACTTAGGCTTTTTATAATTAGTATTATTATGTAAACTTAATGCTTATAATATTAATATTAAAGTAACTATCTAGGTTTATAAACATTTTAGTAATGTTTTGCCCCTTTATAAATACTAAAATATAAAATCTATATTCTATAGGTATCTAGGTATTAGTAGCAAAGGTTAGGGCATTTACCTTTGCTACTAGTAGTTTTCCTAGTTTTTTACTAGCTTATTATAGTAGTAAGTAATATAGTTATTATTACTATAATTATAGTAGCAGCGGTTATCTAGTTAATCTAGCTTATTATAAACCTTATTCTTATTAGGCTTTATAGCAAGGCTTTTATTAGAGGCTTACTATTATAAGTATTTTAATTAGTAGTTTTATTATTATCCCTTTTGCTAGTTATAATCCTAAGAATTAGTAGCTTTTTACTTGTTCTTAAAAGATAGCATTACCTTCTAAAATTATTATATAATTATTATAACTTCCTTATAAGTCTTACTAGTAATAAAGGTATATAGATTTATATAGTTCTATAGTTTAGGCTATAGTTTTATAAAGAAGGTAAGAGCCTAGAACTTTTTACTTGCTTTTTTAAGGTAATTCTCTAGGGAATTAAGGTAGATACTAAAGTCTATAAGGCTTTACTAGTCTTATTAGTATGCTTTCTTAAGCTATAAGGTAATTTAGGCATTATAATTTATAAAATCTTAGAGTAATATAAGAGTTTACTTCTAGAAGCTACCCTAGTTATTAGTAAAGTAATCCTGCTCCTTTATAGTCTTTTTGCTAATAAATTAGTCCTATTTTGCCCTATAGACTTAGTTTATATTACTAAGGGTAAAAAGGATTTTCTAGTAGTTATATTAATACTTATGTTTTGCTTTATTAAAAGCATAGTTTAGGTTATTAATTTAGATTTTATATTTTTATAAGTTAGTAAGGTAAGTAAGCTTTATAATATTCCAAACTTTAACTTCTCCTCTTTTACTATTAGAGGAATTATTATAGTATTACTAGTATTTAGGCAAGTTTTTATATATACTAAGTTACTAAAGTAATTTCTTTTCCTATTCCTAGAGTTATTTAAGGATCTTAAGCTAGGTAATTCGCTTATAAATAGCCTGCTTAATAGTCTTAAGGTCTTAGCCTATAGATAACTTTATTAAAGTAAGGCTAAAGCTATTATATAATACTAGAGGTAGTGTTTTAGAAGGTACTAAATATATATTATCCCCTAATTTAGTTATAAATTTTATTATAAGTACTATTTCTACTACTAAGTAGCTAGGGTTAAAGCTTAAGAATTATAAAAGACATTATAGCTAGGTAGTAGTAAAAAGGTATATATTATATTATAAAAGGACTTAAGCTTACTAAGTAAGAATAGTGTGTGCACGTATCACTAGATATGCTAGCCGCGTGCGTAAGCCCTAGGCATTAGCTAGGGATTCTCCGTAACGTCGCCAGGCAATCCGGCGTGGCCTGTCTTGTGGGGCCGCACCTCACACTTTGCTTTATATAACTTAGCTTATTTATTTATTATAGTAGTTATTCTCTTTATATATAATAGGCCTTTAGGTATAAAACCTTAAAGCGCCTTAGTAAGGGATTTGTAAAGAGAGCTATAGTAGCTTATATTATATATAAATTACGCTATTAGTACGTAGGTTAATGTCAGCGGGTGAATACCCTGCCATAAGGCGCAAAGCTATGAAAGCCGGGGCGGAAGAACATTATCGCGCGATTACAACGCTCCTTCTATT
>SRQA01001005.1:0-13627 GCA_018360365.1 Claviceps citrina
ACGAGGGGTGGCTTTGGTGGATGATGAGCGGCGACATTTTGGGGTTTTTTTTTTTTTTGTTACTCCTTTCTCTTCTTTTCTTCGAGTGCTGAGGAATGTTGTTGTCTTCTCCCTTGCTTGCTTCTTTCCTTTCTTCCTTTCTTCCTCTCCTACTCTGGGAATAGGTCAATTAGAGAGAGAGGGTGATGGGCGCGGCGGAAAAAAAAAAAAAAAAAAGAGAGAGGCCTTGAAATGGAATAGGAGTTTTTGTTGAACGCCCTGTTTTTTGATGGTATTGCTTGGGGTTTGGGAATGAAGGCGGGGTTGTTTGGGGGGGGAGACTGGAGTCATCTGCTCTTTTGGTCCGTCTTGGCTTTTGGGTGGCCGGACTTTGATGGGATTGGACGGCTGGGGAGCCGTTGAGATGGGCTTTCTTTTGGGTCGCAATACCATCACCACCAAAACGATCCATTTGCATACGCCCAAAAAATACAAAACACCTTCCAAGAATTCACACATCCCGCGAGGCCAAACCCACAGATCCCATTCTATCCAAGCGTAGAGACAAAAATGAAAATAAAACATGAAACATGAAAAGCAAGCATAAAAAGCAAAAGCAAAGAAAAGAAACGCTATTCTTTTCCTGCCCCGAACCACATGATGCTTTTTCTCTTCTCGTGAACCCTGAGCCCTCAACCCTGAGCCCTGAACCCTGAACCGGGAACGTAGAGGAAAAATGTCTTGACGATAATGAAAAAAGCAGATACCCTATGCATGTCTATGTACAAGATACGAGGAAAAAAGAAAAACCAGAACTAGGGTATTCGCCATCAATCAAACACAATGTGCTGCCTCTTCGCTCCCTGAGCAATATTAGCAAGCTGTGCCGCCAAGGGGCAACGCGACGCAACGCAACGGAACGGGGGCATGAGCAGCTTTGCCCAGCTAAAAAAAAGGAAACAAAAAAAAAAAAAAAAAAAAACTCACCATGGACCATCTTGCCAACCGCCTGCATCACGCTAATCACCATGACGGCCACCCCAAACACAACCACCGCCCAGGCCACATACGTCCGCCAGGTCCGCCTCGTGAGCTTGATGTAGCACATGGGCGGCAGGATGTACGCCATGGCCACGGCGCTCGTCGCCCCCACCAGCTCGAACACGCTCCCCAGGTCACAGGTCAGCAGGCTGACGGCCGTGGCCGCGGCGACGAGCCCCGTGCTGAAGACGACGTGGCGGCCGAGGTGGAAGGCCCCGTCCGGGTACCAGTACGTGAGCATGACCTCGCGGCAGACAAAGGCCTCGAGCGGCAGCGTCGTCAGCATGTTGAGCCCGAAGCACAGCCGGGCGATGTTGACCATGCCGTTGTCCGGCGGGAAGTTGTTGAGCACGTTGCCCAGCGTCTTGTCGGCAAAGGTGAGGAAGCCGGCCAGGGCCATGGCCAGGCAGGCCAGCATGGAGATGCCGGTCGAGTAGTGCGTCACGCGGGAGAAGTTGTCGATGGTGGGGGTCCGCAGTGAGCCGTAGATGAGGAGCGAGTTGTGGTGGCATACGAATGCTGGGGTCCGGGGACGGCCGGCCCGCCCGCCGAAAGTGGTGTCAGCATGATGCAAGGGGAACGTTCGTCATGTCTGAGCTGTGGGTGCCGGAACTGGGCTCAGCGACGTACCGAACGAAATGACTCCGATTGCCTGGAATATGCCCCCGTTGACAGTCAGCAGCGGCGTGCTGAACGAGCCCCTCGACGCGGCCGGCACCAAGAAGCCCTGGATCATGACGGTCGACACAATGATCAGCATGCCCATCAGGGCAAAGGTGCTCGCCTTGGCCAGTTTGGCAATGTCGCGATACAGCGTCAGCGGATAGCTGACGCCCATGACAAAAACCGCAATGGCCACCCGCCTGTCCGTCAGGAGACCAGCCACGGGCACGGCCCCCAGGCCCGGCCAGATGGCGAGCAAGACGTGCGGGATCGTGTCCCCGACAATGACCCCAAAGGCGACCATGCCGCCAAACGCAAAGACCCATTGCGCGACGCTGATGGCGATGAGCCCCGGCCGGCCGAAGCAGTGCTGCACCGTGCCCTGGAAGCTGCTCGTGCCGCTGAGCTTGCTGTTGATGACGATGAGGCAGATGGTCCAGTCCACCACCACGGTCAGCCCCACGAGCAGCAGGACACCGGCCAGGAGTCCTGCCTGTCGGATCGCATAGGGCTGCCCGATGATGCCGGCGCCAATGATGGAGTTGGCCATGTTCACAAAGGCCGATTTCAGGCCCGACTTGGGCCGTCGCATCTCCTGCTCGAGTCGATAGCCGTGGTCATCCTGGCCCTCGTAGCCTTCGTCGTCGTCGTCGCCGTCTCCGAGGGCGTTGGCGACAGCCACGCTGGGTGCTTCCATGCCCGTCAGAAGGGGCACCCGGTGCGAGTGGTCGTGGTGGCTGTGTGCGTCGACATCATCGTCGAATTCGACCCTCTCTTCCGAGTGCCGCCAATGGTGGCCGCCGCGTCTGTTCGGTTCGCCCATAACGGCGGGATGGAGATCGAATTGCACTCGGTTGGCCGTCCGTGGTGTCTTGCGCGGAAGCGGAGGAGGGGATGACTCCTCGTCTTTGCCTGGGTGGTAGTCGACCGAGTCGTCGTGGCCGTCGTGGCCGTCGTGGCCGTCGTGGCCGTCAAAGGCGCCGTGTGCCAACAAGCCATGGTTTTCTTCTTGATTCTCGTCCCGGTGCCCGTTCGGCTCGCGACCCTGCTTGGCTTCTGTCATTGTTTCAGATCGAGGAATCGTGGCGGCTCGACAGAGACATGTTCGCAGAGCTCGACACAGGACTCGGGTCGGAATGCGCGGCGAGATGCGATGAAACGACAAGAAGAGAGAAGAGAAGACAAGCAACGGAACAGGCACTCGTGTTCTGGTCCCTGGATATCCCTTGTGGATCCAGAGGATGAGAAAATCCACGGCTACGAGCGGACGGCCAGATTGTGAGGCGGGAAAGAAGAATCCAAACACATGGACACCAGTGACTCGTGAGTCGTGAGTCAGCGACGGGAGAGCGAAGCGCCGGGAGTTCAGGGGTGGTGGGCCCCTGCTCTGGCCGTGGCTCTGGCCGTGGCTCCGACGCAATTGGCCATTGACGCTCCCGAGACAGCCGACATTGTCGACACCTGTGATGCTGCGAAACAACACGCCACTCATCTTCCACTGGCATTCGCGCCTGAGTGCTGGTGCGCTGTTGCGCTGTTGCCTGGTGCATTAGAATGCTATACGGATATACAAGCCACACTCATTACACTCGTGGCCGCTCGCCATCCTCCCGTCAAACACGTACACGAAAAAAGTCATTTGGGGGTATCAAAACAACCGGCCCTGCGCCCGTCTTCCCAACAAGAAATAACCTGCCCTACAATCTTAACATCTTGTCGAGGCGTGCGACCAACCCCATTGATCCGCCTCTTTTTTTTTTTTTTTCACCAACACAACAACGCCTTCGTCTTTCTTTCGTGTCGACATGCCACCTCACGCTCACGCAGCCAGAATCAGGGCCGTGACCGAAAACACGACAGCCCCCAGCTTCGCGTATTGCCATGACCCAACATCTGCCGCAGCAGACTGAGAGGACTCTGTAGGCTTGGCTGCCGCATTTCCAGAGCCGGTAGCGCCACTAGCAACCGTCTCGTGACCGCTCAGGCCCATAGCCAACCCACTGGAGTCACTCGGTGATCCAGTCGCAGTGCCGGTGCTGGGGCCGACCGTCGTCTTCGCTTCAGAGCCATCACGGCTGGGGGATGAAGATGTGCTGTCTTGCGAGCCGGCTACAGCGGCAAACCCTACCCGTCCTTGGTCTCTGTCGAACACAGTGTAAACACTCTTGAGGAAAGTGTCTCCCACAAGCCAGGCGCCTGGAATAACTTCATGGCCATAAATGTTGCTGGTACATTTGCCATCGCTATTCTTTGGTGAGATCCAATCTTGGGGAGAGAGCTTGTAGTCAATTCCGGAAAACGTGAAGGTAAGGTCCCTGTTGCTGTCGCAAGGGACAGTATAAGTCTGCCCATCTCCACTGGAGGATCCAGGAATGACGGCATGGATCTTCTTGACCTTGTCACCAGGCCCGAAAACGAACGTGGTGCCTGTGTCGATGTAGGCGAGAACGCCTCCGCTTCCAGCCTTTTTTCCATCATACGCCATGTCATCAATTATAATGGACCAGTCGATGCCCTTTGGCCCCAGCGGCGTGTAATTGATGTC
The DNA here is from genome assembly GCA_018360365.1 of Claviceps citrina. Lineage (NCBI taxonomy): Eukaryota > Fungi > Ascomycota > Sordariomycetes > Hypocreales > Clavicipitaceae > Claviceps > Claviceps citrina. The sequence goes on from SRQA01001005.1 coordinate 4,229, forward strand.
GCCCTGGTACTTGTCGGGATTGGTGGCTCCAAATCTGATCTCGCCGTTGTTGTATCCATCCGCGGCACGATTGAGAGCGACGCCAAAAATATTCTTCTCGAGCTTCTTGGCATCAGCTAGCACACTCAGGAAGTTGTCGCTCACTCCCTTTCTGTGGGACATGCCCAAGATGCCATCGAATGCAAAGTGCGAGAAGTCGTCCGAAGTTTTCGTAGCAAGCCCGAATGTATACTTGACGCTGATTCCGCCCACGCTGATGGTGTCGGAAGCGAGAGTGCCTTGGACATTGCCTGACCCATATGTGATGGTAAAGGGCTCGTGCTTGTCGACAAGTGTGGCTGAGTCGCCAAGTCCATACGTATTGTGCGTTGTGCAAGGTTCGTCCGTGCAAGACGAGCTCATCACCCAGCTTGATCCGGCACCTGTATCGAGCAAAAGGTAAACCTCGTCATTCCTGGAGCCCAATCGTGCCTTGACAAAGTAAGAATAGTCGGTGCCGTCCTGGTTGATTCCGGCAGCCATAGACCGGCTGGGCTTTGCCGCTTCCATGACGTTGTATTTGTTGCCAGATCTTTTCCCGATGCTGACTTCTTCAACTGCAGAGGCTTCAGCCCGCGTGTGTGCAAATTTTGTTCTCAGCCAGATAGCTTGCTTGGCGGCTCTTTGTGCCGGAGACTCATCATTCTGCCAACAGCAGTTAGCGAGGGTCAGAGTCACGACGCGAGAGAGCATGTATTGGGGACCAAGAAAAAAACGAAAAGAACAGAAAGAAAGAAAGAAAGAAAGAATGTAGCCCCTTAGGCAAGAATTTACAGACCTGGGAAGCTCGATGCTCAATAGTGAATGCTACGCCGCCCGTGGCCGAGTTTGAGGCCGAGTTAGAAGCTGCATCGCGTTTGGCTTTGGCCAGCAAGCTGGCCTCGTTCTGTTCTTTCAACCAGACTGGCGTATATGGATAGAAGGCGGAGGCGCTGCAGGTCCACAATGCAAGCTGCAGAATAACAGATGGAATCATCATGAAGAATGGCGGTACTACTGGGCGTCGCACACCATTTATATTGCACTCCGGAGGGTCGACGACGGCACACAAACAGCAAGCGTGCGGCGAGGTCTAGCCAAAAAGTAACCTGTTCCCACGAGACCGGCTCGATCCGAATCTAGCAAGAATGTTCCAGAGAGTACGTCGGGTGAGCAAGAGGAACACAAAGTGGGATCGAAGAGGCGAATGCTTGCGGTAACGACAAATTTTTAAAAATTAGATATTATGACGAAGCAGTAAGACATGAAACAGGCCGATTGCGATTGATGCGTAATGTCAAGAGACGTGTTGGAAACAATGATGAAGATGAAGTCGACTTTTTGATATGGTTGAGTGATCCGAATTCGATGGGCGAGTTGAAGTTCGTAGCAGCTTCAGATCGTTTCGGTTCGTCGAAATGGGCCCAAGAAATGCACGCCAAATGCATATGTAACAACAAAAATACAAAATGAATTGCGAAATAGGAAATAGGAAACGCGAGAGAATGATGTGGCCCTTGACAAGACAAGAAGGCAAGATGCAGAAAATGAGAAGGAAAGATGGCGAACAAGGTGGTGGTTTGAGCCAGGCACAGGTCCAGGCACAGGCACAGGCACAGGCACAGGCAGAAGGTAAGGAAGGCTATGCCCACCGTTGGAAATTTGCGTGCCCGCCCACATGGGGCTGCCCAGCGACCCGAGCATTTTGATTGGCCGAAATGAATGGAGCTTTGGCCGATCGAGGTACGGGCGGGCAGGGAGACCCTGGAACCGCCGCAGCCACTGCCTGCCAGTGCAAGCCAGCATGCACATTTGCAGACCTGCCCAAATGCCAAGAGCGACCAGTTGGCAGTTTGGCATGTGAGATTCCAGCAGTTGGGTCGGGACTTGGGACTGCAGCCTGCCGGGCCACCGGGTGCATGAGCATTGAGCACACGAGAATGGTTCACGAACGTCACAGCATTGTACATGCTGCGTGGTTGAAGAATTGGTCCCGAAGCACAACTGTTCCCTGAGGGGACGGACGGAGAAGAAAGCAAGCAACTTGCCCGCAACCTACAACCTACAGGCCGCAGCGTGGCGCAGCGCCGCAGCTTAATCTCCACGAGCAAGGCCCCTTCCTGATGGAGGCCACACTAGAAACTTAGAAAGGCAGGAGCGACCGGGATTCGGCCGATCCCAGCTGGCATGGGAAAAATGAGAGGAAAAGGAAGCTGGAGACAGGCCTGTCAGATTTGTCATTTGTCATTTGTTGTTTCGCCTCTACGCCACAGGGGAAAATATTGGTTGTCCATAATTGACATGTACTATATGGGGTTGCACATGTGGTTTGGAGGCGTCGATCAAGCTTCCCGCGAGGTGGAGATGGCCTGTCATCGCTTGATTAGACGATACCCGAGTTGCCCACCAAGCAGACGGGAGACCTCCAGACACCGACGACCGTCGAGCCCTTCCGCTGTGTATATGTATATCACTGTATCACATACGGCCACGGTGCAGAACCCCTCGAGACTTTCTCGCGTCTATTTTGTACCTGAGCGTGCGGACAATTACTGAATAGGCGATTGACTTCGTTTCATCTACCTCTCTCTACCTCTATAGAGTTGGGTGTCGATCAGGTAATCGCTGTCCAGCCGCTCTGGCCGCACATTGCCACGCTACCCCCCCCCAAATAAAAAAGGCTTCGGCACCACAGCAAAAGGCGCCTATCTTTCCGCAGTCACGCGTTGCATCTCGGCACCACAACGAATCAACTATCCTGCCGCGCTTCTACTTGCGGCTTCTGTTCTCGTGAGGCGCCGCAAACCAGAGTGCCGACTCCCAACCCCCTGCAGACGGCGTCTTGGCACAGCCGCACATCCATAGTTCGGCGAAACAAGAAGTTAAGAACGTCCAAAAGACGACGACGCTTCAGGCTCCTCTGCCTTCTGACTCCTTGAGTCTGCTAGGGCAGCGAATCGATGCCATGCTGCTCTAAAAACCTAGTATTGATTCAAAGCTCCGCTTTCCTTGATGAGCTTCATTACACATGGGGTGGTAGCGTCGTTTCCAACCCCCTCCCTTCCCCCCTTACTATGCGCAGTATCCGCCGAGAAGACAAGAATAGGATTGTAGTCGTGTCACCAACCACTCTTTCGCTCTTCAAAGGAAACCAAGATCCGTGAAATCTTGGCCAGACAGCTAGGCTGTATCGAGAGGGACCAGGGAGCATGAAACGGGGTTTCAGGAAACGAACGATGATGCGCCGACACCCTGGGGAGCCTTGTAGCTTGGGGAAACGTTTTTACTTGAATGGTCGTTGGGGCATTGTGCAAATCCAACGATATATGTTGTTGCGTGAGCTATTCAAAACAGAGGAGGAAAGGAATGCGTCCTTTCAGCGCCTGTTCAGCCTGCTAGCACAGACTTGCCAGACAAAAAGTCACTGTTCCGTCCTGTTCGTGCTCCGCATTCCGCACCGGTATCACGAACATCGATACACATCACAACGTGGGACTATGGCCAATGTCTGCCACCGGGCTATTCCCTGAAATGACTGTTTCCATAGCAACGATGCGAGAAAAGTGTCATTTGTATATCCGCTGTGCTCTGCTTGACAGTATGCTCTCAGGTAGCCCCATGCGCTTCACATGCTGCACGTGTATCACACACACAGGTGGTCATCATTCTCGCTCTGGGTTGCCTTGACCAGAATCTTCCCTCACGCGGCCGCTCTGTCCGGAGTGATGGCGTCTATGCCCACATGGCTGTCAACACTCTGCCTCATCTTCGTCCATACGTCGACTATGCATTTCTTTTCCGTCTGCAGAACCGGCATCATGGCCAGGTTCTTCAGGAAATGGCAAACCGACTCATTCCTCCACTGGAACTTTTCCACGAGAAGCAACGTCTCCTCCGCCACGCCCTGAGCCTTCTCCGGGAATAGGCCCACGAGATGCAGAAGAAACGACCACCCCGAGGTGTCTTGGTGGTGAAGGCGGCACCACCTCGTCACGAGGGGCAGCATGCCGTCCGCCACGGAACTTGCTCGCCGTGTCGACGAGTCGGATTCCATGGCCATCACATCCCTTGCGTAGGTCCATGCGTAGTAATTCCGGGCATGTCTCTCCGCGGCCACGCAAATGACCTCTTCAAACTCGCGCAGAAGATGGATCGGAGCCTGGCAAGTCCGCAGCTGACGCAACAGCCATCGTTTGTGATTCCACAGCACGGGTGATTTGGTATGTCGATGTAACCGGCTCCTCAGTAGGCTGTTCATCAGAAAGGATTCCCGCATGAGCTCTCTCCTCCGCCTCTCCTCCGACCAGGCGCCCCTCGCGAGCACTCTTTTCCGCGTGTTGGCGGCAGTGAGGTGCTCCGAGTCCATGAGCAGTATCACCGCCGTCGCCCTCATGACGTTCTCGTCGAGCATGCTCTTGCCGAGGAGCAGGACGCCGTTCAGTATCTGGCGTGCATGTAGAAATGCCTGCACCAGTCTCAGTTTCGGTATGCCGATGTACACACCGTCCTGCAGAAGATGGGCGTCTCCGTCCAGGGCATGGCTTGTGGGGAGGATCTCGATTTCAAGGGGCGTTTGGTGTGAGCTCTCCAGGACGGCGGATATTCGCTCAAACGATTCCACGTGGTTGCCATTCTGTAGTGCTCTCTTCACACCCGGATCGAGTGCTCTCGACATCTGCACTTGAAGGGGGCCGTATTTGCTCTTTCTTTTTCAGTAAAAGTGTAAACCATGTTTTTCAGGATTTACCTGTAGAAAGGGAGGAATTCCGATGCAGGGTAGCTCCGAGCGTAATGGTGCTCAAAGGGTACACCCAGGACGGGGAATCCACGGAGGAGGGGGGTTATGACATAATAAGCAAAAAAAAAGAAACCACCATAGAAATGATAGCTGGCCGGAGCAACACAATCCAGTCAGGACGTTGACGAACCCCCCCCCCCCCCCCCCCCCCCCCCCCCTCCTCCCTGCCCGTCTTTGCTGCGGCACAAAAACCTGCAGGCAACCAAAGATATTCTCCTCGTCGCGGAGGAACCCTCTCGATCCATCCGGCCGTAGGAGCTGCCCGTCGCACTCTATCCGACCCAAAATGACGAGAGTGCTCCTCGTTATACTCACCGTGGAGCTGGTGGCTCAGTTCATCAACGCGGTTGGGGCATCACAGATCAACGACCTGGTACTTCTGACACCCACCCTCGCCCATTCCTCCGCGAGGGAATCTCTCTCCCTCTTCCCTCGCATAGCTGCGTATTCACGAGCTGGGGGATGCAGATGGTGCGTGTGTGTAAAACTGACATTGTGGGGGGGCCGGAACGCAGATTTGGACACTGATCAACTACCTCCCGATTTCCACGTCCAAAGCCGCTGCGGAGCAGCGAAAGCTGCAGGCCGAATACCTCAAGGTCCGTCGGGAATTGAATGCCACCAGCAGCCAGGACGAGTTTGCGAAATGGGCCAAGTTGCGTCGGCAGCATGACAAGCTGCTCGAGCAGCTTGACGCAGCAAGTACGCGCCCCGAACATATCATGCACGAAGCATTTCGAAAAAAAATTAAAAAATGAACAAAACGATGGGAAGAGAGACACGAGCTGACTGGTTTTTCTTTGTCATGGCTCAACAGAGAAAGGCCTCGAGGCAGCCCGGTCCCAGTTCGACAAGTACCTGACAGCGATGCGAATGCTCGTCACCAAAGTGCCGCAATACGTCGTGCCCTTCTGGTACGGCAAGGAGCCCATGTTCTGGCTTCCATACGGCTGGTTTCCCTATTACGCAGAATGGATCATATCTTTTCCTCGCGCGCCGCTCGGTAGCGTCAGCGCGCCGTCATGGCAATTGGCTTGCTCTGGTGTTCTGGCACTGCTCAGCGAGGTGGTCATCTTGGTGGGCAAGTCATTGTTCAGGCAGTCTACGACGAAAGTGCCTGTCCCTGGAACAAAGACGTCCAAAACTACCACCGGGGTATCGGAGAAACCCGAGGCGAAAAAAGAGCTGTAGTAATCTCGCAGAAGACATGACAAGAACAACCACAAGATCACGCAGAGTAGCTGGTTGAAAAAAACAAAGTAGGCACATTATTTCAGTTCCCATGGACTTGGATTTGTCTTTCCAGAAGACGAAATGTTCGTTCTACGTGATTTTGTGGATGCACTAGGAAGCCATCATGCTGCAGCTTCACAACACTTTTTGTTTCAAGTTTTCAAAAAAGGAAATGATGATTCTGTATCTCGTTGAAAGATTGACGCAAAGTTCCTCATAGCTAAGCGCTGAGACTTTGTAACACGACGGAGAATGACCCTTGGCAGGGTACTTGGGGATCCATCTAGGCAGCGTATTGACTCTGACGACCACGGAAAGACCGCCAAAGCTTCGAACGCGCCAAAGTGACAAAGAGAAGAAGAGAAAGAAAAAGGAAAGACCACCACAATGGCGTGAATCGCATGCACGAGCGTACGGGGACAAACACAACTGGTCCATGGCAGAAGACTGCGATGATGAGGAAATCGTATTGCTGGATAGCGAGCTATGGCTTCTCTGTCAAGATGCATGTGAATGTGAGGAGTCGTGTCCCATGCCGGGAGGTGTCTGTGAGAGAACGAAGAAGGGAAGAAATTTCGGGCCAGCGTAATGTAGTTTTTAAAGAAGGGCGTGATGGGGTGGGGCCCCGCTGCTGCCCCACATGCCGAGTTGTCGCCCGTGGTCACGTGTGTGGAACCCTTTAGATAGTCATCTCGCTTTATTGCAAAGAGCGCAGTCACCGCCCTTTGCCCTGTGCGCCACTAGGGCACACAAGAGCTCTTTTCCGCCCACATCTAGGCTCTCTTTTTTCCCTCTCTTTTTCTCTCTCTTTTATATTTATATATCTAGATAGGTTATACTATTATATATCTATACTAGTGCCTCTTTTGTGCTAGAGTTATAAGCCTAGGAAGTTAATAAGACTTATAACTTCCTATTATATATCTACTGCGTTTTAAAGCATAAATTTATTCTTACTAAAGATCCTATTATTTAATTAGAGCACCCCTTCTTCTTTTAATCTAATCCCCTAATTCCTTGTTAAAATAGAAACTAATAATACTCTTCGCGCCCCTAATAACCTTAAGCTATCTTTCCTGTCATAAATAGGTTAGGGATATTAGAGTGAGAAATCAAGGAAGTCACGGCTTATTCGAAGGTATATAGCAATAGGTAATAGTCTTAATTCTTGCCCCCTTCTATCTAATCTAGTTAGAGGTTTATGCCTATATAATTATAAGTGTTACATGCCTTTAGTCCTTGCTATAAGTCTAGTAGTTATACCTTGCTATAAGTCTAGCGCTTATATATAGTAAATAACCTTATTATATAACGCGAATCTAACAGAGGCTTGCTTATATAAATAAATCCTATTAGCCTAAGGTAACCTTATAGCTTTTTAGTCTTAATAAAGTAACCCTCTTTACTTGTAACTATCTTAGTTATAGAAGGTTTCCTTTATATTACTTAATTTTAAATATTATAAACTAATATTAAAAATTTCTAATACTTCTAATTTATATATATTCTTTATAATACCTATAATATTACTACTTCCCTACTTTTAATTCCTTTAAACCTTCTTCCCCCTTATTTCTTAATCTTATTACTATATACTAGCTTTCTCTTAAAGAATTCTTTAATTATATTCCTAAGGGACTTATAGATTTATAAAGTCGCGGTAATATATCTATATATTCTCTAAGTTATTATAACCTTCTTATTTAATAAGGTACTTTTATTAGTTTCCCTAATACTTATAGGTAATAATTCCTTCTATAATATATAAAGGATCTTCTCCTATAAGGAGAGGTACTTATTATATTACTTCTAGTATACTTTCTAAATCTCCCTTATATAATTCTAAGTTTAAAATATAAAAAACATTATAAAGTCTTATGCCTTTTAGGAGCTTTATATAGTAAGCTAACTTATAATTTCTAATTAACTTAATAATTTTATAAGGTCCTAAGTACTTTATTATAAGCTTCTTACTTAGTTACTATAAATTAATATTTTTTATAAATAAAAGAACATAGTCTCCTATATTAAATTTTATTAGTATTCTCTTTTAATTATAATACTTAGCTTATATAGCTTATATATATTATAGGAGCTTCTGTATCTCTTTGTGTTTATATTATAGCTTTGCTTTATATAACTTAGCTTGTTTATTTATTATAGTAGTTATTCTCTTTATATATAATAAGCCTTTAGGTGTAAAACCTTAAAGCGCCTTAGTAAGGGATTTGCAAAGAGAGCTATAGTAGCTTGTATTATATATAAATTATACTATTAGTAAAAGGTTAACCTAATTAGTTTATTTAGCACTAGTAAAGGCTTGTAAATAATGCTTAAGTAATTAGTTTATTTGTTTAGTCTAACTATTCATTTAAGGATAGAATATAGTGCTTAGTTAATGCTTAGTTATAATATTATAGTAGAAGGTTTGCTAGAAAAAGCTTATAAAAGTTATTTTATAGTTAGTTATAATGCCTTTTAGAATACTATAATCTTTAAAGACTAAATTAATAAAAAGTATAGCTAAACTATTACTACTTAATTACTTTAATATTAGTATATAAATAGTATACTTTATAAATTAGTTAATTATTATAAGGATAGTATTATATATCTTAGATCCTAATCCCTTTACTAGTAGAAGTCCTGTAATAAAGTCTATTAATAGCTTTTAAAAGGGTTAGTCTAGTATAGGGAGTATAGTAAGTTTACTATAAGGTTAATACTGCCTTAGCTTTAATACTTAATAATTAAAATAAGTGCAAATATGTTCTTTAATATCTTTTCTTATGCGTAGCTAGTAGTATTAGTTAGTAATTTAATAAAGCATTTTGCTAACTCCCTAATACCCTATAGCTTTATTATTATAAACTAGCATTAAGATCTCTTTACAGAGACCTAATAAAATATATATATAATCTCTAAAAAGGAGTGTTTTATTTTTATTAATTAACTAACCTAAAGGGCTAGAGGTATCTCCTAAGCTTCTAACTAAAGGGTTAGAGATAGCCTCTTTACTATAACCTTAAGGGCTAGAGGCTTTCTCTTAATCTTTTCTTATTTTATTATCTAAAGGGTTAGAGACTTCCCTTATATTTTAAGCTTAAGGGCTATAGGCATTCTCTAAGCTTTAAATAAGCTACTTAGTTTATAAGATAAAAGCATCCCCTTGCTATGCCTAGCTTAATTTATTATATATAGCTGCTTTTAGAGGTTCTATAGTATTAGCTTTACGCTATGTAAGACACTAACTAAGGAAGTAAAGTCTAGCTATAAGAGCGCTGCTATATTAACTTATTATTAGTATAAGGCTATTAAGTAAGATTAGTATTTATAACTCTAATAATATC
>SRQA01001006.1:0-13625 GCA_018360365.1 Claviceps citrina
ATTACTACTACTAATAGGCATTAGAATACTATTAAAAAATATAAAAAAAAAGGAAGGAAAGGTAATATAAAGACCCTATTATACCCCCTTTATACCCTTACTACAAATACCCCCCTATCCTTATACATAAGCCCTATGCGCAAGGCAAGGTGCGCATAACTACTAATACGCACCCCCATTAGCCCCATATTAGGCAAAGCCTAATACCATCACATTAAGTAATAGTTTAGTTTTTATTAATAAGTAAAACTTAATTAGTAATAGCTTAGTAAAAGTAAGAAGTTTAATTATATAAAAAGCCTATACTTTATTTTATACTTTATTTATAATTAAGTAATTATAAAACTATATTAAGTATAGTTTTTTATAATTAATGTATTTAGCTTTAGTTTTATTTTTCTTATTTAAGTAGTTATTTTTTATTAGATAGCTAATACTTATATAATAATTATATTAAGAAACTACTTTATAGTATATTATAATATATTTAAACTTATAATACTTAAAGTATTAGTAAGGGTTTAAGGCCTTATTATAAGGTTTAGTATTAAAAATCTTTACTTTATAAACTACTTTAGTATAGTATAAGTAGTTTATTATATTAACTTTATTAATTTTAATAATAAGTAATACTTTAATTATAATATTATAAGGCTTTTATATTATAATCTTAACTAAGCTAAGGCTATTTACTTTCTTAAGCTAGGCTAATAAACCTTTATAAAACTAGTTTTTTATTATAATAAATTCTTTAATAATAATACTAAAAATATAATAACTTAGTATTACTTTTTTACTAAAAGTAGTCTTTACTTAGGTTAGGTTTTTAGTATATTTTTTTAATATTTTATAAAATGTTATAATTATATTATTACTTTAAAAGTATTATATTACTATTACTATCTTAGTATTAAGGGCTTAGTTAGTTACTATAATTATTTTATTTAGAAATTATTTAAATAATACTTTAGTTATATTTTTAATAATAATGTTTTGGTAAACTTTTAAGAAAATTAGTATAATAATAGTTTAGTTTACTAATTTAGTAGTAATACTTATAATTAGTATTTTATTAATAATAATAAAAGCTTATATTAAGGCTACCTTAAAGGTATTATTAATAGCCTTTTTAATTACTTTTTTAATTATTTTCTTAAGGCTTTTTTTAGTAAGGTTAGAAAAAGTATTACCTAAGGTAACTATATATTTAGTATATATTTTTACTATATTAATAGCCTAAAGAATGATTTTTTATGTACCTTTTAGTAATATTATTAAAATAAAGTTAGTAATTTTCTTATATTTTTCTTTTAAATAATTTAAAATTATGTCTTATATAAGTACTAATATAGTATTACTTTAAGTTTTTATTATATAGTTTTTTTTATTTATATTAAAGTAATAATAGCTTTAGGTAAGCTTATATTTTTTATTATTAATATTTATTAGTATTTTATTTATTATTATACTTATACTTTAGTTATAATATATTATTAGAAAGTAAGGTAAATAAATATAATAATTTTAATTTTAGTGTTTTTTTTTTATTTTTAAGGCGGTTTTGCGTTAGTATAGTAGTGCGGGCGAAATTGCGAAAAGTTTATAGTAGTACTATAGTAAGCAAAGGAGAATATAAAGCGTAACTTTAAGGTATAGAAGCATGTAAGGCGCCTTACTTTTATTAAGTAGTATACTTTAGTAAAGCGTGTATTTAATAGGCAGGCAGGGGGGGATAGAAGTTAGTCTAAGAAGCTTAAAACTTTAGGCCCTTTAGTAAAGCGCTTTTATAAGCACTTACCTAGGAGTAGCTAGGGCAGGAGAGGTTAGGGCTAGGGGCAGGGCTAGGGTTAATTTTCTTTATTTATAGAATTTCTTTTTTATTATTTAGGTTTACTTTACTATATATAAGTTAATTAGTTTAGGTCTTACTTATTCCTCTCTTTCCTAAAGCTTAACTACTTAGGTTCTAGTATAAGTATTATTTCTAGGCTATTTAATTATAATATAAAAGTAATTATTTTCCTAGTTTATTATAGCTTTTATTAGCTTTTAGCTAAAGCCCTTTACTTTCCTAGCTTTTACTTCTTTTTAGTCTTTATATAAATATATTCTAAAGTAAATTATTTTAGCTATTTTATTTATATAAGCTAATAAGCTATAATAAAAGTAAAGTAATAATTCTTAAAAGTAATAATTAATTTATATTAGTTTTAAAACAAATTAGAATTTAAATAAATAAGATAAAGCTTAGTAAACTATAAGTATTTTATAATAATATAATAGTGTATTTCTAAGGTATTATTATAAAGGTAAAGTAAGGAGTCTACCTTTAGTATATATCTTTTATATAAAAAGGCTTATAGCCTTATTTTTTTATATATATTTAAATAAAGGTAGTAAACTTATATTTTTATATTACTTTATAAAGAAATAATATTTTATATATAAAGTAAAAGCTTAGGCTATATTCTACTATTATAAAGGTATATTATAACTAGCACTCTTAAGTATTATTTTTATTATAATACTCTTATTGTTTTAATTTTATTTAAGTATTTTCTTAGCTAATAAATTACTAAAAGTAAGGGAGGGCTTTTTTAATAATATTATATAAGCTAGTAAAAAGTATTTAGGCTATTTATAATTCCTTTAGTTATATAATAAGGTTATTACTACTATATATATACTATATATTCTTCCTATTATCCTACTAAATTTTAATTATTTATAGTATTTTTTATAATAAAAGTTTAAATAAAAATTTAAAAAAAAAATAATTATTTTAGTTTTAAGGAATAAAAAAAGCATAGCCTTATAAGTATTAATAATAATTTAAAGGTATTTATTTTATTTAATTATAAATACTTTTATTATACTTTTTATAACCTAACTATACTTAGCTTAAGTATAGTAGGATTTTATATTATATATAATTATACTTTTAATAACCTAAGTATAAAGTAGCTTTACCTTATAAAAGCTATAGCTTTATATAAATACTATAAGTAATATTAAGGTAAGCTATTATTACTTTAGCTTAGCTTCTAAGCTATATACTTAGTAATATAATATACCTAGTAAGTAAATTTATTAGTAATAAGTAAGAAAAGTAAAAGTAAATATAAGATAAAATACTTATAGTTTTAAGCAGGGGTATAGGGCTAAATATTGAAACTACTAACTACTAGTGGAAGATAATATATTACTAATATATTATGAAAGTAGCTTATAGAAATATTAGAAAATAAGTAATAAATAATAAATAAGAATTCACCTACCTAGCGCTTTTTTATTATACTTATAAGTTTATATATAATATAGTAAAATATATTAGTATAATTAAAACTTTATAATAAGTTAAAAAATATATAAGCTATTTTATAATAAAGGCCCTTAAAGTAAATAAAAACATACCCCTTAGTTAAAAGTACTAAAAAGTAAATAGCTATAGTATAAGTTTAGTAATAATAATAAAATAATTAAGAGATATTAGCCTTATTACTCTTTCTCTTTTTACTACCCTTAGTATTAGTATTCTTCTTTATAATAAAAGATATATTAGTAAAATAAGGGATTTTAAATATAATAAGCTTCTTAGCTTAATTTTAAATATAAAAAAAGTTAGTAAAATTATTAGTAAGAGTTAGGTAAAACTATAAATAAAAGTTAGTAAATATATAAGAAAAAGCAGCCTAGTATACATATAGTATTATATATATTACTATAATTATTATATTAAATATAATATTTAGTAACTTTATTATTATTATTATAGTACACTAGTTAGCTCCCTAGGGGGCTAATATCTAGAACTTCTACTACTAATCCACATAGGAAAAACCCTAGTGCAGGGAGGAAAACCTATGTGCACCTTAGTAACTTTATTATAGCTACTTAGTCTTTTAAAAACTATAAATATATAGTTAATTATTAGGACTTTAGGGAGGAATAAGTTAAGCTTTTTTTACTTCTTAACTATTATATAAGTATAGTATATATAAAAACACTTTTTAAGTAAAATAAGTATAATTATAGTAGTAATTAACTAGTAAATAAGTAAGAATTAGAGACTTAATAAAAAGTATAATTAGAAAAAATAATATTATAAAAAAATAATAGTTAAGGAATTAAATAAGTAGCAAAAGTAAGCAAACTTTATACTTATATATTATATACTAGGTAATTTAGTATATTATTATTATTATTATTATTATTTATTATAATACTAAGGGATAGTAACTAGTAAGGAGGTATTAAATAGCTAGTAAGGCTATTTAGAAGCCTAGCCTAAAAGTAAGGGGGTAATTATAAGGTATAGCCCTATAAAATAGGCTAATGCTAGATTACCTAGTAATATTATAGGGAATACTTATCTAATACTTAGGGCTTATATATACTAGTAGTATATTTAGTAATATGTGCGCGCACTACTCTTGCTTAGTAAGCTTAAGTCTTTTTATAATATAATATACGCCTTTTCCCTACTGCCTAGCCACGACGTCTCTCACATAAGTAGTATATATTTTTTTATATTTGAAACCTTAGTAAACCTAATAAAAGCTATATATAGCTTAATAAAAGTATATAAGTTTTCGTTCCTAAGCTAGGGTTTTTCCTATATAATTTAGTAGTAAAGGTTTTAGAGATTAGCCTCCTATAAGGCTAACTAGTATATTATAATAATAATAATAATAAAATTTATAAGAACTATACTAAAAGTTTTCTTTTATAAACTAACTTTTATACCTAGTTTAAAAGTAATTCAAATAATTAAAAAAGCTACTTTTTTAGTATAAAATTAAAGCTTATTAGCTTTAAATAAGCTAAGTATAATAACTTTAAGAAATTCTTTAAAAAGTAAAAATAAACTTAAATTAAACTTCTTTTTTAATTAAATACTAAAAATAAAATAAGCTTCTTTAAAACTAGCTTTAATTATAACTTAAAGATATATTTTGTTAGTAATATATTAGTAGTAAATTAGTATAAACTTAGTATTAAATATACTTTTTATTATAAGTTTAATAATAATAAAAATGATTATAATAATTATCTTACGTATTATAAGTAAAACACTTACGTAAACTCTTTAAAAAGAAATACTTTACTTACTTTAAAAAGAAAAAGTAGTAACTTATTAAGCTTTTTAAGTTAAAATAACCAGAAGAAAAATACTATATATTATAAATATAAGGAAAAGGGGTATATAAAGCTATATTACTTTAAGCTACCTTATATTACTTATAAAAGTAAAGCTTATATTACTACTAAGTATTAAAATAGCTATTACCTTTTAATAACTTATTTTAATAATATTTTAGTAATTACTAAAAATAAATAGCCTTATACTTAAGAAAGTACTTTAGCTTTAAAATCTATAATTAAATAAAAGATTTTATATAAAAGCATTCCTAAGGCTAGGAAATTACTAAGTACTAGTAACGTTAGTATTAGCTAATACTAGTATTACTTTTTTATTATTAACCTTAAGTTATAAATAAAAATAAATTAAAAGAAAGTAAATAAAATTAACTTACTAATAAAATTAGTAAATATATTACTAAAATACTATAATATACTTAATATATAATATAAAGTATTTAATAGTATAAGTTATAAAAAAATTTATTAAATAAGCTACTATATAGCTAAGACTTTAAAAAACCTTTTCTTAGGAATAATGAAAAAACTTATATATTTTATTATAGTACATATAAGACTAGATTTTCCTTATTACTAAATAATATATTAAAGTTATTATATTTGTTAGATGGGATAGGTCTATTAAAGTAATAAAGGGTTACTAGTAACCGTAGGTTAAGGGGTGTGTACACATAAGGCATAGGTTAGGTTTAATAGTTAAAGGTTAATAATCTTTTATTTAGTAAGGTAGCTTGCAATCCCTCTTTATAAAAAGGGTTTATAAGCTACGAAGGTTATGCGTAGGGGGTTATGTAATTAGTTATATACTTGCTTGTGTTACTAGCGGGCTATAGCGTAGCTAATTAGCTTAGCGCAGGCAGTATAAAATAATCTTAACTTATAATATAAGGGATTATTCTAACACTAGTAATTCTTTTTTTTTATAGTTAAAATCCTTATATTATAGTATATATAACTTCCTTTATAATAATAGTATTAGAGGTACTATTCCCTATAATTTAATAACCTTATATAAAAAAACATAGGAAATATAGCGGGTAGTTAAGGTTAAATAACCTTAACATAATCATAGGTATAAGCTATAGTATTATAAGTAAGGGAAGGTTATAGTGTTATAAGCATACAAAAGAATTAGGAAAAATAATAGGAAAAATCGCAAAATAAAAAACAATAAATATAAGTAATAAAAAAGGTCCTTTCTTTATAGGACTTTAAATAGTTTATATTACCTTTCCTTCTAGGCGTAATGTTAATCCCTTATACCTTATATTTAGATTCTTTTAGGCAAGCTTTAAAAAGTTAGCTAGCTAAGGGTCTAAAGGTTAGCTTGCTAAAGGTCTTAAAGGTTAGCTTACTAAAGGTCTTAAAGGTTAGCTAGCTAAAGACTCTAATTAGCTTACTTAGAGCTTCCTATCTTGCTAATCTCTTTAACAAAAAGTGGTTTAATTTACGATTAAATTTGCAGTTAAACTTGTGATTAAATTCGGAGTTAAAGGCAAGAGTAATTTATAGTTAGTTGTTAGTTAGGGCATTGCCTACCGTAAATTTGTCCTTTAGTTTTATAGTAAAATTAGCTATAAGAGGCTTGCTTTCTTTATAGTTAGAAATGTGGTCTCTTTGCAGATTTTACAGGCTTTAAAGAGAGGTTAAAAGGGTTAAGGTAGCGGCTTTAAAAGGGGTTAAAAGCAGCGGATTTAATAGCTTTAAAAGAGGGGTTAAAAGTAATACATTTAGCGGCTTTTAAAGAGGTTAAAAAAGTGACTAATTTGGCGGCTTTTAAAGAGGTTAAAAAGTGACTAATTTGGCGGCTTTTAAAGAGGTTAAAAGTGATAAATTTAGCGGCTTTTAAAGAGGTTAAAAAAGTGACTAATTTGGCGGCTTTTAAAGAGGTTAAAAGTGACGAATTAAGTAGCTTTTAAAGAGGGTCTTATAGGCTTAGATTATTAGCGTTCGCGTGTGCTTAAAGGGTTAAATTCCTTGTAATCTTAAAGGTCTTCGCAAGGGTGTAAAGGGTTAAATTCCTTATAATTTTAAAGGTCTTTAAGGGGTCTTTAAAGGGTCTTTCTAAAGGGTCTTTGTTAGGACCAGAAAGCCACGAGGTTGCCTCAGGCTAACAAGGTCCATTTGCACGAGCGAGCTCCCGTTAGACTCGCGTTATATAATAAGGTTATTTGCTACGTATAACTACTAGACTTATAGCAAAGACCTAGAGGCATGTAATACTTATAATTATATAAGTATAAACCCCTTACTACATTAAATAGGAGGGGGTAAGAATTAAGACTATTACCTATTACTATATACCTTTAAGCAAGCTATAACTTCCTTAATCTTTCACTCTAATATCCCTAACCTACCTATAACAGTCTTTTATTAGTCTTGCGGGCTTCTAAATCTTTAGTCTTTTTGTAATTAAAAGGTCTAAAGAGAGCTCTAACTAGAGGGCTTTGCAAAGGCTTATTCAAGGGCTTTATAAAGAGTTATTAGAGGGTTTTGTTAGGTTTAAAAGAGAGGGATTTTGCTCCCTTTAAAGGGACTTTAAAGCTTCTTATAATCTAGAAGCTTTAAATCTATCTATTATTAATAAAGTTAAAGGGTTAGCTTTGTATTACTTTTATTCTTAGTAAAGGTATTTATAGATAGGTTAGCTTAGGTAAAGGTAATAAAAAACATAGTCTTTAAAGGTTATAGCGTTTTTTATAGTCTTTAAGGGCTCTTTATAAGCTAACGTAATCTTAGGAGACTAAGCGAAAAGTTGCTTGCTAATAAAGGGAAAAGAGGGTAAAAAACAGGCTCTTCTAGTAGAGGGGAAAACAAGGGGAAAAGTGGCCTTTTATAATAAAGTTATTAGGGGAGCAAGAGGTCTTCTTGCTAAGGGAAAAAGAGGTCTTCTTGCTAGGGGGAAAAAGAGGGTTCTTTATAACGAAAAACAGGCTTAGAAGCAGGCTCGGAAACGGGCTCTTTTTGCTAAGGAAAAACGGGCTCAAAGGCAGGCTTAAAAAGAGGCTTAAAAACAGGCTCTTTATGCTAAGAGAAAAGAGGTGCTTTTAAGGGAGTTTGCTAAGGGGAATTTAAAGCATTTAAGGGTTCTTTCTAACAGGCAAAAGGGGAAGAGGGATCTAACTTAGAAGGAGGTAATCTCTGCTGCTAAAGGTCTAACTTAAAGAGAGGGGATTAAAGTAATTCCTCTAGTAAGTCTTTAGCCTTTAATAATAGAAAAAGAGGTCTTTCTAGCTAAAGAGGGGGATTTTTATTCTTTAAAGGGTTTAAGGGTCCTAACGTTATTAAAAGTGGGACAAAAGAGAGCTTTTTATAATGAAAAGAGTCTCTTTTAGCTCTTTAAATCTGAGGGCTTTTAAGGGCTCTTTGTGACAGGCAAGAGAGGCTTTTAAGGGTTTTTTTTAAGGGGCAAGAGGGTCTTTGTGAGGGTTTTTGTAAGGTCTCTAATACTCTTCTTCGTAAGGGGGTCTTCGGGGCATCCTGCTAGCTTAGATAATGCTTACAAGCCTTTAAGGAACGCTTATACTATTAAGCCTTATGTAAATACCTCCTTTAATAAGAAAGAGTTTAAAGCTTTATAAAACACTTAAAGGAACTCTCTTAAAGTTATTTTTAGTTTAGGGGCGGAAATCCCTTATAAAGCAGTCCTAAAGGTGCTTTATATAAGGGATTTTGTCTTCTTTAGTAACTCCCTAAATAAGCTAGGTAATCTTCCTATAAAGCTCTAATTATAAGGCTTTTAAAGAGTTAAAAGAGTCCTAATTATTATATTCTTTACGGGTATATTTATACTAATTTTAGGGAATTATTTACTTAAACCTTGCTATGTAGCGAGGGAGTTAGGGAGGGTCTTCTATCTTTAAGGTATTTTATTAGCTAGGGGAAAGGGGGTATCTTATTATATTAGTTAGGGTTGTAATTAAATTATAAAATTAGGGTTAGAGATCGAAAGATAAGGGGGACGGGGCTTACAGAGGGTTATGATTAAGGTTGGAAGGTCTAAAGCCTAGGGAAACAGGGCTTATAGAGGGTCTTTTAATGTAATTAGGGTTATAAGAGGTCTGAAGCTAAGGGAAAAACAGGGCTTGTAGAGGGATTGTAAGGTCTGAAGCCTAGGAAAACAAGGCTTGCAAAGGGATCTTCTTAAGGTCCTTATAGCTAACAAGAGGTCTTTAAGCTTAATTATAGTAAATTATAGTAATTTAGGGAATTAAGCCTAATCACAAGATTTAGTTAATAAATTAGGGATTTATTTTAGACTATTAAGGCCTAGCTATATTAAAAGGATACTACTTTCCTCCTTAGTATAAAATACCTACTAAGGTAAATGCTTTGCCTCTTCTATAGCAATCCTTACTAATCTATAGTCTTTATAATATAACTAGCGTAAATTACCAAGCGGCTAATTAACTAGACTACTAATTAGTGTTAAATAGAACAGGTCTATTAAAGTAATAAAGGGTTACTAGTAACTATAGGTTAAGGGGTATGTATATATAAGGCATAGGTTAGGTTTAATAGTTAAAGATTAATAATCTTTTATTTAGTAAGGCAGCCCGTAATCCCCCTTTATAGGGGGGGGGGTTATAAGCTACAAAGGTTATGTGTAGGGGGTTATATAATTAGTTATATACTTGCTTGCGTTACTAGCGGGCCGCAGCGTGGCCTGTTAGCTTAGCGCGGGCAGCATGGAATAATCTTAACCAGTGACGTGAGGGATGATTCCGACAATATTAATAAAGTAAATATATAAAAAAATAAAAGAGTTAGTTATAATACTAATACTTAGTATAAGTTTTTTAAAAGAAATAAACCTTAAAAATCTAAGTATATTTAAGAAGAAACTAAATAATTGTTACGGTCTAGAAGGGACCTTCACAAACACGTGGGTACCTGCACTATAAAGGAGGAATTTAGCTAGATTTAGGTAGATATTATTAATCTTATATATACACATATATTATATATACTTTAGCACTTATTATAACTAAGGTATAAGGTATAGTACCTTTTATAACCTTTATAATAAAGTCTAACCTAACTAGTAAACTTCCCCCTTATATATAAAGGAACTAATATATAATAAGTAATAGTAATTACTATTTTTTTTATTTACCCTAGGCGCTTGATAAAAAACTATAATTTCTATATTAATAACTAAAAAAAACTAATAAGATTAATATATTAGTTCCCTTTAAATATATATAAGTAATATAATAAAAAACTAAATATACTAAATATACTAACTTTAGGCTTTTTACTAAGAATTCCCTAGAGCTTATAATAAAAACTAACTTCTTATATTAGCTAAAGATACTAAAAACCTTAAAGCTTTTATAAAATACTAGTATATTAATAAAAACTTCCTACTATAACCTAAGCTTATTATTATAAAAAAACTAATTTACTAGAATCTCCTAGACCTTATAATAGTAGCCTTAGAGTTAAGAGCTATAAAAAAGACTATTAAAACTACTAAAACTAATAGTTTTTCTAACTATCTTAATAAAACTTTAAAATTAATAATAACTCTTTTACCTAAGCTTACTATCTTACTTACTAAAGCTAGCCTAGTACTTACTAAAAACTACTTTAAAATAAGAATTTTTAAAATTCTTAAAGATAATAAACCTATAGGAAATAGCTCAGATAACTAGATAAAGGGACTCCTAAAGACCCTAAATCTTAATATATTACTAACTAAAAACACTACCCTTTCCTTATAAAAAGGCCTTTATTATAGCGCTAATTCTAATATAAAAACACCCCTAGGACTCCTAATCTTATACTAAATTACTAATAATCTAACTATTATATTTACTATTTTAATAAGCTTAGTAGAATTTAATTAAAATAAAAGGTAATTACCTCCTTAGTATAAAAAATACCCTTTTAAGTAAAGTATCTTAATTATAAGTACTAATACCTAAGGAAAGTAGTATTAATTTAGTAATATTAAATATATTTAGTAACTAATATTTTATATATAATAGTATTATTAAGTAAGCCTTAAGGAATTTTATTACTAATAAGTAAAAGCCCTTAATTAAACTATTAAAATAATAACTATTACTTTCCTTATAAAGTAAACTCTAGCTAAATAGCTATAACTTCTAGTAAAATTAGCTTAGCTACCTATTACTTTAAATAAATAGGGCTTTATATCTAATACTAAATAACTTACTATATTTTTTAGTATATTTAATACTAGGGTAAATACTAGAAGATTAGATAATATAAGCCTATAAAAAGTAGATTTCTTTTATAACTAAAGGACTTATATATAATTTAAATTTTATAAAGTAAAATTATATAAGAATAATATTATTATGCTACTTATATAATACCTTACCTATAGTATAATTTATATACACTTGCTTATAGTGCCCTATAAAACAAATAACTAACCCTATAGCTAGTCTGCTAAGACCTACTTTATTATAGTCTCTAACTAGCTATTAGACCCCTTATAGAAACTTAGTAATATTAAATACTTATAACTAAAGATAAACTTACTAAAATTAATAGTAAAGCTATTATATATAAAAGTAAGGCTACTATTTTTAATAATATAAACCTCTAGATCTAGGCTATTAAAAACTATTATAATTACATTAGACCTAACTATTAGGAATAGATCTAAAGCTAAATCTAGTATTTTTTTTATAATACTATACTAATTTAGTACTAGTAATATTTTAATAATAAGGAAAAGGCTATAATTTTTAGTAGTTTTAATAATATCTTTACTATACTTAAGGCAGAATTTAGTATTAAAATCTAAGACACTATTATATAGCTTAATTAAGCTAAATTTACCTAGGAAAATATCTTATTTAATACCTTATTATAAGACTTTACTATAAAGGTTTTTTACTACTTTAAAGTAAATAAGAAATCTAGTAATCTCTAGTTACTAATATGCTTATATTATAAGCTTTATACTAAACTTTAATAACTCTACCTAATTTCTATAAAAACTAACTATAGGAATACTTATATTAAACTTACTAATAGTAAGTAGTAAGACTTAAGGGATTTCCTTCTTAAAGGCAAGGCTTACTAATATACTAATAAAGGTAAGACCCTAGATTCTATATATTATATAACTAACCCTAACTCTAATAAGAAGCATTTTATAAAACCTAGTATTAATACTTATTAAAATTAACTTTTTAGCTACTATAATTACTAATAAAATAATTATAGCTTATAAAAATAAGAGTAACCTAAATATTATTATTTTTCCCCTAGCTAAGAGTAATATTATTTCTTTCTTAGCTAAGAAAAATACTACTACTTAGGAGGTAGGTATAATAATTCTTATTATTAAGGCTACTTTTTACTTTTTAGAAAAAACTTCTTATATAAAGGTAATAAGCATAAGCTATAGTAATTTAAGAACTTTAATAGTAAAAACAAACCTACTACTAAAATAAATAATAAAATAATAAAATTTACTAAATTATATAAAAAATCTTATTAATATAGGTCTTTACCTCCCTATTCCTATAACTAATAAAAGCACTACCCTAAGATATATAAAATATAGGCCTTAAAGAAGGGAGATACTATAAATTATATTAAGGTTACTTACTATTTTAATATTAAAGCTAAAGAAGCTTATCTTAAAGTATCTAGATTTTATATTATTAAATAAGAAGTTAATATAAGTAATAGTAATAAAAAGAACTTAAATTTTATAAATACCTTTTACATAAATCTTTTTGCTTTATTTATAAGGCTAAAAGTTATAGCTTTTATAAGGCTTATAAATAGCTAGGTAATTAAGGTAGTTTCCTACCCTTATTAGCTAGAAATTAATAGTAAGAAAAAGAGTATTATATACCTTAAGATTAACCTATGCTTTAATAACTAAGGGAAAGACTATAAGATATATCTAAATACTAGCACTTTATTTATACTTATAAATAAGGAATGGTTTTAGTAATATCGCTATAATATAAAGTAGGAGTAATAAATACCTAAGCTAGTAAATAGTATAAAATTTATATTCTTTATTACTAAGACTATAACTTTTAACTTTTATATTAGAAGTAAAGCTAAAAGTAAGGTAGTTTTTAGCTACTTTACTATAAAAGCTAATATAATAAAAAAGCTTACTTTAAAACTACTTATTAGTATAAACTTTATATATAATTATAGTATTAAGATTAATTTTATAAACCTAAAGGTAGTTTTTTACTTTATTTATAATATAACTATACTAGTAAGAATATTCTATTTTACTTATATAATTCTAATAAGAAAGGTAATATTTATATATAGTATTATAATTATGCTAGGCTATATATAACTTTTATAGGTTTACTAAAAGAACCTTAAAGACTACTAGGAGATAAGTATTTACTATTTTTACTTAAAAAACTATTATATTTATAATAATTTCCTTAAAAATACCTAATTAAAGTTTATACCTATTACTAACTATATAAACTAGC
>SRQA01001007.1:0-13619 GCA_018360365.1 Claviceps citrina
AATAGTCTAATATAAATAAAAGAATTAAAATTATTATAAATAAGTTAGGGATATTAGAGTAAGAGATTAAGGAAGTTATAGCTTATTTAAAAGTATATAGTAATAAATAATAGTCTTAATTCTTGCCTCCTTTTATTTAATTTAGTTAGAGGTTTATGCTTATATAATTATAAGTATTATATACCTCTAGTCCTTACTATAAGTCTAGCGGTTATACCTTACTATAAGTCTAGCGGTTATACACGGCAAATAACCTTATTATATAACGCGAATCTAATAGAGGCTTGCTTATGCAAATGGATCCTGTTGGCCTGAGGCAACCTCGTGGCTTTCTAGTCCTAACAAATAGTTATAAGATAAAATAGGCGGCAAAAGAGGGCAGACTTTATACCTATATATTATATACTAGGTAATCTAATGTATTATTATTATTATTATTATTTATTATAATACTATAGGATAGTAACTAGTAAGGAGGTGTTAGATAGCTATTAAGGCTATTTAGAAGCCTAGCCTAAAAGTAGGGGGGTAATTATAAAGTGTAGCCCTATAAGATAGGCTACGCTAGATTGCCTAGCAATATTATAAAGAATTCCTAGCTAATGCCTAGGGCTTACGCACGTAGCTAGCATATCTAGCAACGCATGCACGCACTATTCTTGCTTAGCAAGCTTAAGTCCTTTCATAATATAATATACACCTTTTCGCTACTGCCTAGCCACGACGTCTCTCACATAATACCCCCTTAGAGAATATCCCTAAATTTCCCTAATTTATTAGATACTTTAAATATTTAGTAGGTTTAAATTAGTATATTTATAACCCTTACTAGGTTAGCTTATGTCTAGCGTTAGCCTAGGATATTACTAGAAGAATCGCTTGCTTTATTTATAATACTATAGCTAATAATAAATATAATATTATTCTCTAGGATATCTTTAAGGTTAAATTTAACTAATAAACTACTAATAACTAGTAAATAATTAAGGTAGGCTTACTATAAACCCTTTAAAAATTCCTTTATAATAAAAGTATTTATATTTTTACTAATAAAAGCCTTATTTTCAAGAGGCTTATAGTACTAGTATTAGGGAAATTAATACTAAGAAACTTTAACCTTCTAAACCTTTTAATTTCTAAGCCCCCTTAAACTATATAATTTTCTATAAAAAAAAAGTTAAAAGCTACGTACCTTATATTATTATTATTATAGTACACTAGTTAGCTCCCTAGGGGGCTAATATCTAGAACTTCTACTACTAATCTATATAGGAAAAACCCTAGTATAAGAAATAAAACTTATATATACTTATTAAGCTATATATAAACCTTATTAGGTTTACTAAGGTTTTTAATTTAAAAAAAAGTATATTATTTACTAGCTAAGTCTTAGTAATAATTACTAAAAGTATATATAAAATATAAAATTACCCTAAAAAAAGTCTAGGTTTAGGTTTATAAAGAATTTATAATTAGTTATTACTTACTTAGGTATTAGTAAGTATTAGTAGCTTAGCCTTATAGTATTACTAAATACTAATAAAAGTAAATAAATACAAAAGAAGGGTAAATAAATAAAAAAGTAAGGTAAGTAAAGAAAAAATTAAAGGTATACCTAAAAAAATAGTATAACTTAAAGGTTTTAGTAAGGTTTAGTAGTAGCTAAGTAAGGGGTTTAGTCTAGGACTTATAAATAGCCTTATATAATTAGTAAGTTAATAATAATTTTCTTTTTAGGTTAAAGTAAGTAATTTAGTAAGTAATTAAGTAATTTAGCTAATTTAGCTAGCCCTTCTCTTTAGGTATAAAAAAAAAGGTTTTTCTAAGGCTTTTAACCCCTTTTTTTTTTATTAATATTAATAGTTTTCTAGTAAATTATAAACCCCTTTAGCCTTAGTTTAGCCCTTTACTTTTCTTATATTACTTTCTTTTAAATTTATTACATAAATATACTAAAAATTAATTTAACTTTTATATAAAAGGTAAGTTTTACTAAGTTATAATCCCCTTTTCCCCTAATACTAACCCTGCCTTAGTATAAACTAAATAATAAGTATTTATATTTTTTATATTTTTATTATGATAAAAATCCTAATACTTAGTATTAATATAGCAAGTAAGTATTTTAATATTATTCCCTATAAGTTTAGTGCTAATCTATCTAGTTTTTAATAGCTCCTATTATAAGTATATATATAGTAATAAAAAATATTTATAAGTAAGTATTCTTTTTATTCTTATAACTTATTTTAGGTTATACTTAACTAGTTTAGTTAAAGTAAAATATTATATATTATATTATAATTATTAAGCTATTAAAGTTAAAAAAGTAATTGAAAAATAATTAAGCTCTTAATATAAATCCTTTATATTACTAAAATTATTTTTACCTAAGGTTTATAATATTTACTAATTATATATATAATAAGTATAGTATATTGTTTTATAAAATAAGGCTATATAAGTAATTAATTAAAAAAGTACTATAGCCTTAGCTACCCTAGTCTTACTTTCTTTTATAAGTAACATAATATAATACTAAAAGAAAATAGCCTTATATCATAAAAATATAACTTTTTATAAAAAGAAAATTTCCTTATATTATAAAAACCTAGTAATATAGTAGTAAATTACTAACTTCTTTAAGGTACTAGTATAATATACTTATAATAAGGGCTAGCTTTAAGTTATAAATATTAATAAAATAATAGCTAATTATATAATAAAGAGAGTAATAAAGGCCTTACTAGCTAAAAAGTAAACTTATTTAGTATTTAAGAAAGCCTTTTATAAGGTAATAATAGCTAAGCTAGTAATATAATAAAAGATAGTATAGCTATAAGTAAAGGAGAGTAAGAGACTAGCTTATAAAGTATTTAAGGTAGTTTAATACTAGAAAAAGGTTATAATAATAATAATAATAGTAATATTATAATAAGTAAAGAAAAGTATAAAATATAACTCTAAGGTATAAAAGTATATAAAGTACCTTACTTTTATTAGATAGTATATCTTAGTAAAGTATATATTTAATAAATAAGTAAAAGGGAATAGGAATAAGTTTAAAAAGTCTAAAACTTTAAGCCCTTTAGTAAAGCACTTTTATAAATACTTACTTAAAAGTAGCTAGGGCAGGAGAGGTTAAGGCTAGGGGTAAAGCTAGGGTTAATTTCCTTCATTTATAAAATTTCTTTTTTTTTATTATTATTTAGGTTTACTTTATTATATATAAGTTAATTAGTTTAGGTTTTACTTATCCCTCTTTTTCCTAAGGCTTGAATACTTAAGTCCTAATATAAGTATTATTTTTAGGTTATTTAATTATAATATAAAAGTAGTTATTTTCCTAGTTTATTATAGCCTTAACTAGCTCTTAGCTAAAGCTTTTTACTTCCTTAGCCTTTACTTTTTTCTAGTTTTTATATAAATATACTATTAAGGTAAATTATCCTAGCTATTTTATTTATATAAGCTAATAAGCCATAATAAAGGCTGCAGTTATTAAGCACCCCTCCTGGAGTTTTCTGCACCTAATATATGGCTTGGGTGGCTAAGGACCGCTAGAGGATAGCTATTACTAGCGTTCTATAGTAATTTACGCATAAACCACGTAATTATTATTAAAGACTACTGCCTTACATATGGCTTGTAATTAGAACTATACTATATATATATATATATATAATTAAAGCTATTTGTAAGTGCCTTTAATTTAAGCTATTTATAAACTAAGCTCCCTCTTTATATTTAATAATGCCTTCTCTATAGTAAGTCTCTCTTTTATAAAAGCATTAATATTACCCTTATAGCCCTCTAGAATTTGTGTAATATTTTACTTATAGCCTAAGGCATTATAATTATAATTCTTATTAGTATTAACCTTATTAACCTTATTAACCTTATTAGCCTTATTAGCCTTATTAGCCTCTTATAATACTATATCTTTAACTATATTATTATAAGTATTTTTAATATAACCTAAGGACCTAAGATAGGCCTATAGCTATATAGTACTAGGCTTATAAGAATTACCTAATTATAGCCTTTATAAACTAATAGCTATTATACTTATTAAAGTTATATTTATAAATATAAGTGTAGTTAAAGATAAAGTATTTAATATGTTTAAAGTCTTATAATCCTACTAAGCCTTAGCTGCCTTAATTACTTTAACTCTCTTAAATAAAGAGGGATTTTAGTAAGTAGCTTAGGAGATATTAGTGCTTTTTCCTAATATGGAAAACCTCTTTAGCTTGCCTTTTCCCCTTATAATAGTAGGGTTAAAGGGTCCTAGAGAAGAATTACTATTTTCTTAAGGCTTATTATAATATCTCTGCTAATACTAATTAATTTCCTCTACTTTAATTAGCTAATTATTACAAAGTTACTACTATAAGTAATACTTATAAAGAACCCCTAGAGCTATAATATAATAGTATAGATAGTAAGGGAAATCTAGGGCTTTTAATAGGTTAGACTTTAGCGCCCTTTTTTCTATAATTATAAGGCATAATATAATATAAGAGACCCTATTATAAATTAATTAGTAATAAGGCTTTTAAGTATAATTTAGCAGCTTATTATACCTCTAACGTTTGTAACTCTAAATCTTAGCATATTAATAGGTCTAGAAGGTTTAAAGGTTATAAAAAACAAAGGCTAAGTTACTTATATTACCTTAAAGGAACCTCTTAATAGCAGCATTTATAGACTTTATAATAAATATTATTATGTAGCTAAAATAATAGTGCTAATTAATAAAGTAATAAATAATTTTTTGCTTCTAAGGCTTAATTTATATCTTAAGGTAATATTTAACTACTTTAACTAGAAACTTTCCTAGCTCTTTATAGCATTAAAGTTGCTTAGCAAATAGGATTTTTATATTACTATTTATAAGCTAATTCTAAGCCTTAAGAAATCACGTAAGATTAGGGTAGTAGAGGGTTTTTTTTATCTTAGGGTTAAACCTAGCCTTTAGAAAGTACTACTTACACTTAGCTAGTATATTTATATTAATATATTACTAGTAAAGAATATATAGGATTCTAGTAAAGCTATAGTACTCTTTAATTACTTAAAGTAGGCCTAAATCCTAATTAGTAATAATAATATAAGGCTTTTTAATACTATATAATATAAGAAGCTCTCTAATAATATTAATAACCCACGCAAAATTATCCTTAGTCTCGCTACTTATAAAGCAAAAGGTAATTTAAAAGGTCTTCTTTATAAAAGTAATATTATAAGCATTAAAAAGAGGTATATTAAAGTAATTTATTTTATAGGTATTATTAAAGAGTAGGATATTAGGGTTTTCCTTTTATAATATAAGGCTAGAGATTAGAGTAATAAAAAGCCTTATAATCTAGCTATTTACGCTCTAAGTGTCTTTATAAAAGTATTTATAAGGATTATTATAAAGCTAGTTATAAAGCTATATAATCTTAGTATAGCTATTAAGCTTGTATTAGTAATAGTGTTAAATTATATTATAAATATTAAAGTATATACTGCCCTTTATAGCAAGTAAGTTATTAGATTATAAGTTCTTAAGCATTTAAAGTAGTATAATTCCTATACTATAAAGTAAGATAATTTAAGGCTTAAGCTTTTTAAGCTTCTCTTTACAAACCTATAGAAAGAAACTAGTATTAAGCTTATAATTATAATACCCTATAACCTTTAAATTTTACCTTTCAAGGTAAAAAAAACTAGAGCTAACTATAATTATAAGCTTAAAGGGGTAGTTAGTTATTTATAAGTATAAATTAGGCCTCTAGTAAGCTAGATTAGCCTTAAGGTTATGCTAAGAGATATATTTACGCCCTTTATAGTATTATAAGGTAATTTAGAATAGGTTGTTTATATTTAGATAGCTCTTATAAGTTATAAGAGTAAATCTAAGCTTATAAAAGGCTGCCTTTATTATAGATTTAAGGGTATTAAGGCTATTAAAGAGCTTATTATAAAGAGCTTTTATAATAGCGTTTTTTAGTAAGCAGGCAGGCGGGCGAATAGGCAGGCGAATAGCTTTAGCTTTAATTATATGCGTTAAGGGCTTTAATTGTATGTATTAAGGGCTTTAATTACTTGCGTGTGTTAAGGGCTTTAATTACTTGCGTGCGTTAAGGGCTTTAATTGCGTAGTAGTAATAGCTTTAATATGTGCGTCTTAGTAATTAAGTGGATTATTACATATTAGGGCAAAGTTTATCTTAGATTACGTGTGCACGCTATATAATATCTAATAGCGGAAGCTGCACGCACTAAGCCACATGTTAGGTGCAGAAAACTCTAGGAGGGGTGCTTAATAACTGCAGCCATAATAAAAGTAAAGTAATAATTATTAAAAATAATAATTATTTTATATTAGTTTTAAAAAAAACTAGGATTTAAATAAATAAGCTAAAGCTTAGTAAACTATAAGTATTTTATAATAATATAATAATATATTTCTAAAGTACTTCTATAAGGGTAAAGTAAAAAGTTTACTTTTAATATATATTTTTTATATAAAAAAGCTTATAGCTTTATTTTTTTTATATATATTTAAATAAAAGTAATAAACTTATACTTTTATATTACTTTATCAAAAAGTATTACCTTATATATAAAATAAAAGCTTAGTTTATATTTTATTACTATAAGAGTATATTATAACTAATACTCTTAAGTATTATTTTTATTATAATATTACTTATTTTTTTAGTTTTACTTAAGTTTTCTTTTAGCTAATAAATTATTAAAAGTAAGGGAAGGCTTTTTTAGTAATATTATATAAGCTAATAAAAAGTATTTAAGCTATTGATAATTCTTTTAGTTATATAATAAGGTTATTATTATTATATATATACTATATATTTTTCTTATTATTTTACTAAATTCTAATTATTTACAGTATTTTTAGTAATAAAAGTTTAAATAAAAGTCTAAAAAAAATAATTACTTTAATTTTAAGTAATAAAAAAAGTATAGCTTTATAAATATTAGTAATAATTTAAAGATATTTATTTTATTTAATTATAAATACTTTTACTATACCTTTTATAACTTTACTATACCTACCTTAGGTATAGTAAAATCTTATATTATAAGTAATTATACTTTTAATAACTTAAGTATAAAGTAGCTTTACTTTTTAAAAGTTATAGCCTTATATAAATACTATAAGTAATATTAAAGTAAGCTATTATTACTTTAGCTTAGCTTTAGTTTTAGCTTAGTATATTTTTTAATATAGTTTTTAATAAACCTAAATACCTAGGAATTAGGTAAACTAAACTAATTATATTATTATAATACTAAGTTAGACTAAGCTAGTATTAAAGTAATAATAATATATAAAATATATTAACTTACTTTTTTAAAAATAAAACTTAAGGCTAGACTTTTTAAATTATTTTTAATAAACTTTTTATATAAACGTAAGGTAAGCTTAGTTTTTTTTTATAATTTTTTTATATATAATAATATTTATATTATTTAAGAATTTTAAGCTAAGTATAAACTTTATATATATAAGCTTATTATATAAAAGTATAATATAAAAAAAAATAAAATTAAGAAAATAAAAAAGCCTTAAAAAACCCTAGCCTTAACTAAGTATATATTAAATAGTTAGTTTTTAAATAAAAAAGTTATTATTTTATTTATAATAAACCCTTAGATTTATATTATTATTTACTTAGAAATACCTTATTATAATATAATATAAAGTAACTAGTACTAATAAATAATATTAAAAGTAGCTAATATATTTAGTTATAAAAGTAATATAATTTTATTATAATACTATATTATTCTTACTACTTTTTTTAGTATACTAAGAGTATATTTTATTAACTTTTTAATATAGTTTTTTATTTATATTTTAAGTAAGGCCCTTTCCTCCTTAATAATATTAGTAA
The DNA here is from genome assembly GCA_018360365.1 of Claviceps citrina. NCBI lineage: Eukaryota > Fungi > Ascomycota > Sordariomycetes > Hypocreales > Clavicipitaceae > Claviceps > Claviceps citrina. The sequence goes on from SRQA01001007.1 coordinate 7,910, forward strand.
GCTATATTATTATTATTACTTTTATTACCTTTTTAATAATATTTAAGAGAGTAATAAGGTACTATACCCTTACTTTTTATAAGTTTATAAGGGTTTTCCTTAGTTTCTTTAAAATTATTATAAGACTTTTTTAGTATAGTTTTAGGTAATACTTAACTTAATAATAAGTATTAAGAAGTATAGTAAGTATAGTAGCTAAGGGTTTATTATAGGCCTTAAAGAACCTTATTAAAATCTTATTAATTTTAAATACTTTCTAGCTAGCTATAAACTAAATAATTTATTAAATTTCCTTTAGGTTAAAGTAGTTATTGTTACGTGTTAGTTCCCTCACGCATAAGGGGGAAGTCTACTAGTTAGGTAGGACTTTATTATAAAGGTTATAAAGGGTGCTATACCTTATACCTTAGTTATAATAAGTACTAAAGTATACGTAGTATATATATATATATAAGATTAATAATATCTACCTAAATTTAGCTAAATTCCTCCTTTATAGTGTAGGTACTTGTATATTTATAAAGGTCCCTTTTAGACTATAATAAGTCCTAGGGGTATAGAAGAAAATAGCTTATTTTAAGCTAAAGGGAAAGAAAGAACATATTAAGAAAATATTAAATAAAATAATTATAATTTAGGAAATAAAACATAGTTTTTAGTGCTTAAATTAGTAGGTTTTCCTTAATTATTAGCTATGCTAGTATTTATACTATCCTTACTTTTATTATTATTACTTTTTATAAAAATACTTTTATTATTATTATTATTTTTACTATTATTTTTATTATCTTCCTCTCCCTTATTTATAATATAAAAAATACTAAAACATATTTAGATTTATATAAATAAAACTTATAAAATATAGTAAATAATAACCTAATATAAGTAAGTATATAAAGTATATAAAGCGTAGATATTTAAGTTTATTATAGAGTTTTATACCTCCTTTTAAATTCCTTTATTATAAGGGTTATTAAAGATAGTCTTAATAATATTATAAAATATAAGTAATAAGTAGTAAGTATTAGTATAGTATAGCCTAGTCTAATTAAAGGGGTAAAATATATAACTAGTAAGAGCGTTAGTAAGTATATTTAAGAGGCTAGTAAGGTTTATAATTTTATTACTAACCTCATTATAAGTTTTATTATATACCTCTTATTATTTAATAATATATATTAAGTAATAGTAAAGAAAAATAAAGAATACACTAGTAATACTATAGCTATAAATTAGGTATTAAAATTTATAAGTTATATTATAAAGTCTTAGTATAAAGAATTTAGAAATTTAGCGCTTTGCTTATAAAGCTACCTAGCCTAGTAAATAGTAGTTAATTATAAAGTTTATATTATTAAGAGTAATTTTAATATATATCTAGATATTTTATATAGTAAAAAGTAGGTTTATATTATAATAAATTTCTTTTAGTAGCTAAATAAGCTTTTTTATACTAAGCTTTATAGTATATTAGCTAAATTTATAAATAAGTTTATTAGTATAATACTCTTAGTTTATTCTTAGGCTATTACAGTAAAAATACTTTTTAAGATTCTTATAAATTTACTTAAGCTATTATAAAAGAAAGAGTTAGTAATAATTACTTTTAATAAGGTAAAGAATATTAGTTAAGTAGTATAATTTAAATATTATTAGTAGGTTATTACTACTTTACTAGTTATTAGGTACTATAAGTAAACCTTTTTTTTTTATAACTTTAATTAAATTACTATACTTATAAAGGGTAGTATAGGTATTTTTATAGGAAGTAAGAAAGTTATTTAATAAGTAGCCTAGCTTTTCTTTAGTATAAAGAGTGCTATATTTAATTATTATATAATATATAGGGGTTAGTAGTAAGGGTATAGTAACTTATAAGGTACTTGAAAAAAATACTTATAAAAGAAGGTAATAAACTTTATATTAGGGTTATTAATAGTAAAGAATTAAAAAAGTTTTGGTTATATAGCTAGTAGGAGGTAGTATAATTAGTGTTTTTATTAAGGTAAAAGGAAAGTAAGTTCTTAGGCTCCTATATTTATAATATATTATTCTATAGCCTTATAGTAAATCTAAGGTTATAAGAAGTATAACTTTATAGCTTATACTTCGTTATTATATTTATATAGGGTTTTATACCTTTTAGAAAGGGATTCTTACTAAGAATATCTAAGCTTTAATTTTATAAGAGAAAAGTAACTATCTAAGATAGTAAATTAATATTCTTTAGTAAAATACTTTAGTAATTATATAGTAAAATTAAGCTAAGCTCCCTAGTAAAAATAAGAAAAAAAAAAGAAAGAAAAAGGAAAGAAAAGAAGTAAAAATAAAAGTTAAAAGTAGCTTAGAGGGCGTAGGGACTTGTAAGGGCAAGGTAGCTATTTATTCTTTTTATTAGAACTACTATAGCACGCTAGTATTAGTATTAGTAGTATTAGAATATTATAGCTTTTTATAGGCCTTCCTACCTAGTAGGCTAGAATTATTAGCTTTAGCTAGTAATAATAAGTTGGCTAGGCACTTAAAGCTACTAAACACTAGCTTTTAGGGTGTTTTTAGCTTATAAAGTGTAGTTATTAATATAGCTTTGCCTATAGGGTTAGGCTAGTTATAGAAAGTAGTAGAAATATAAAGGAAGTTAACATCTAACTATAGTATTATAATATTTTACTTTATATTCTAGAGTAAGAATACGCTAGCTTTAGCTAATTCTACTAACTAAAGGTATTATTTTACCTTTTTTATAGCCTTATTAATTATACTAATAGCTATAGTAATTCTCTCCTTTACTATTTTAGGATTATTACTTACTATATAATAAATACTAAAAAGAATATAAATACCCTTAAGTGCTTTATTAATCTAAATTACCTAGGTTTTAAAGCTTTTTTATATCTTATTTATAGCCTTCTCTAGGCTATTAATCCTCTAGGAGAGGGGCTAGAGGTTTGCTATTATAATAGCATACTAATAGCGCTTACTATATAAGGTAGTAGCTAGGAGACGGTTAGCTTTATTTATAGTAAGGACTTTAGTAAGGTTAAAGTATTAGAGAAAGGTAAGATATTTACTAAGAGTATTATTAAGAAAGCTAAATAATAAACAAATATACTTAATAATAATAACCTTTTATATTAGTAGTTATATTATTTATAACTTTCCTTAGTAAAAACTACCCTTTAAGTAAATATAAATAATAGTTTTAAGCCTATCCTTAGCTATATATATAGCTAGTACTTTTAACTAGCTTTTATAGCTTTTTAGTAAGTTTATTAAGGCACTAATTATAAAGTAAATTTTAATATATATAGTAATAATCTTTAGCTAAAGCTAAAATAAGGGGTTATTCTTATAAACACTAAAGCTATTTTTAGTAATATTAGCGCTAGCTTAGTAGAACTCTATACTATATATAAAAAGTATATTACTAAAAGTTTATAGCTTATGCTTTATAAACCTATTATTTATATAATACTAATTAGTATAGCTTTTATTAAATTTATTAAGTTTAGGGAAATTTAACTTATTATTATTAGCTAGTTCTTATAGGGTACTATTTGCTTAGCTAAAGTAATAAAAGTAAAAAGATATATTAAAACCCTAGATATATATAAGAATATTCTTTAATATAATATACTTTACTTTTTATAGCTCTTTATGCTTAGGTAAGCCTTTATATACACTAGCTTTAGCTTAGGTATTAGTAATATTTTCCTATAGTTAGGGGGTTTTAGTATTAGTATTAAAGCCCTTCTTATTACTTAAAGTATTAGTATTATTCTTAAATAAAAGGTTTCCCTTTATACTAGTATTTAATTCCTTAGGACTATTTCCTAGTAAGGGCTTATCCTTTACTTTAGTATTAGATTTTATAAGGTTATTCTTAAATAAGGGTTTGCCCCCCTAGCTAGTATTAGATTTTATAAAGCTATAATCCTTATTACTAGTCTTATATATAGTTTTATTAGCCTTAGTAGCTTATATAGTAGCTTATATATCTAGAGCTAGTAAATAAATTATAAGAATTATAAGATTAATTATATTAAGTAGTTTAAAAAAGCTTTTTATAAAGGGCTTAGGAATAGTAGTTTAGCTATTAAAAAAGGCAGGCCTAGGAGTATTAGTAAATAAGGGATTTGCTATTATAAGTATTTAGTAAATATAGGCTATTATTATAAAAAGTAGAATACTATATTAGTAGTAAGGGGAATAATAAGCTAAGTATTATATAGTAAGAGAGGCTATAAATATAAATAATACTCTTATTAAAAAGAAAAGAAAGCTATTAATAAAGGCATAAAATAAAGGGTTTAAAAGAAAAGGAAAAGATAAAGGGCTAGGGGGGGGGGGGGGTAGTTAGGATATATAGCCTAGCTAGGTAAGGGAAAGGTAAATTAAAGGTAAGTTATTATAAAGGTATAGGAAATAGTATAAATACTATAACTTTCTGCTAGTAAGAGCTTCCTATATATACCTTTATAGTGTAAGGCATAACTAGCTTACTATTCTTATAAATTAGTTAGGGGGTTTTATAAAATCCCTTTTATAATACTCTTTATTTTAATTAATAGCGTGCTTAGCAAGGTATTTATTAACTATTTTATTAGTATTAATACATATCTTAGACTTTAGAATTTACTAATTATCTTTTATAAAGTAGCTTTTTTAATAAACTAGGAAATTAACATAAGGCTTCTAGTTTTTTATATAAAAGAAGCGGATATAATAGCTTATAATTCTCTTAATTTCCTAATAGTTTACTTTACTTAATTTAGTAAGATTAACTAGAGAAAGTAGGGGTTTATCCTTACTAAAGGGGTCTGCCCCTTAATATAGCTTCTAAAGGTAAGTAGTAAAGACTACTAAGTAAACCCTTAAACTAAGCAGGAATTTTAATTAGTATAAAAAAGAAAATACTTTCTTAAGGACCTTATATAGTTTAGCCTACTAAAGAGACTACTTTTTCTTTAGCTTTCCTAGAAGTTTATTGTTAGGACCAGAAAGCCACGAGGTTGCCTTAGGCTAACAGGATCCATTTGCACAAGCAAGCCTCTGTTAGATTCGCGTTATATAACGAGGTTATTCGCTACGTATAAGCGCTAGACTTATAGTAAGGTATAACCGCTAAACTTATAGTAAGGACTAGAGGTATATAATACTTGTAATTATATAGGCATAGACCTCTAACTAAATTAGATAGAAAGGGGTAAGAATTAAGACTATTACTTATTACTATATACCTTTAAATAAGCTATAACTTCCTTAATCTCTTACTTTAATATCCCTAACTTATTTATAATAATTTTAATTCTTTTATTTATATTAGACTATTAGATTAAGAAAGTTATTATAGTTTAGACTTATAACTTAATATATAATAGTAATAAAGTCGCTAAAGAAGGCGCTAAACCTATATAAAGACCTATAGCTATGCCTAGAGCTAGTATTATATCTAGATTATTACTATAACTTATTACACCCTCTAGTTAGTAAAAGCCTATAGTAGCTATAAAAGACACCCCTATTAGTAATAATTATAATACTAAAATCTTAGCGCTTTAAGAGCATATTAATTAAGCAAGGAAGAAGTAATAACTTTAAAAACTTTAAGAACTTATATATAATATTAATAATAGAGAATTACTAGAGGAGAATATATTTATAGCTCCTATTACACCTACTATATATTATTTATAGCAAACCTTTATAT
>SRQA01001008.1:0-13618 GCA_018360365.1 Claviceps citrina
CGCTCAGCCGCAGCCATTCATTCCTCTTTGAAATTTTAGACCCGCGGCCTCGTTGTTTTCTTCAACAATCAGGACGACCATGCCCGAAATCACAACCAGCTCTATCAATGACTTGTTGAGGCAAGCTGAGGAGCGCCTTCAATCTCGTGGCTCAGCATGCAACGCAAATGCCTTTCCGGCCGTTCCAGCCGCTCCAACCGTAAGGTTATCCGTTGATGTCCCCAAGCCGAAGACAAAGGACGGGAATCTTGGCGTTCGCAAACCTCAGATCACCATAGCTGCGGCTGGAAAAAAGAACAACGTAGGTCATTTCAACAATTGTTCACCTCGCTCCCAACTGTTCTTTTTTTTTCTTCTTCTTCAAAAAAAGTCCCCTGTGCAAAACAAATCTGTGGCATGGCCCGCAGTGATGGTGATGAGAAGCAGCCACTATCGGCACCCTGACACGAGACTCGTTTCCGTTTTGGATCATGGTCTCTTGATTATATGATGTCTTTTATATCATAGTTACTCTGAATCACGCACAGTTTCGAGCTCTTCCTTTGTCGCATCTCTTCGCACATGCCTTCATCTAGTAGGAGAGGACTAAAACAGTTACAGAATACCGCGGGGTCCGATTGGTTCGACTTGCCGAAGACCGATATGACGCCAGAATTCAAACGCGAATGGCAATTACTGCGCATGCGCGGCCTCCTAGATCCGAAGCATCAAAAAAAGGCACTTAGATTCAATGCACCAGAGTACTCTCAGGTCGGAGAGGTTATCGCTGGACCGGCAGACTTTTACAGCTCAAGACTAAGCCGCAAAGAGCGAAGGAAGACAATTCTGGAAGAAGTGATGGGCACGGTGGATCAAAGGAAACTACAAGGCAAATATGCAGGCATTCAACGCGACAAGACCTCGGGCAAAAAAGCTTTTTACAAAAAACTCGTGTCCCAACGGAGAAAACGGCAAAACTGAACAAAGAAGTCACTTCTTACTAGTGGACCTGAACCATCACTGCGTTGATGCCAATCTCGGTCTCATTTTCTGGTGCCTATAGGCGATCTAGGGAAGAAAGCCGAAACCGCAGAAAGGCTTGCCGCCCAAATCTGCCGAGAGATCAAGAGTATCACGGATACTTTACTGTAACTCTCGTGGCCCACATCTAACTGAATCATACCAGGGTTGGATCACGGCTAGTCATAAAAGGCCATGAAACTGGCCTACTATCGACCTGTATTTCCGATTCCATTGATACGCCGTGGGCATGGATTCCTGCATCATGTACCGTGTTCAATCTTTTGCAAGAAGATGAATCGAGACGGCACAAATAGACTTGGCGAGACCATGCTTCGAATATTCCCAGCTTTGCTAGGGCGCCTTCGGAAGATGCAATTCTCCAGCGTGTTTTTCTACACTAACATGTCGAGCCATTGTCATCCATATAGAAGTACGATAAGGAACAAGAGCATGTCCAGCCATGCGCTCATGGCTCGATGAAGCCGATGCCGGTGTTACTCGATGCTTTGGGGGACAAGTGATGATAGCTCAGTGAATCAATATGTGCATAGGAAGAGGATGATCCTATGGATATCTCTCAATCTCGTATTGTGTCTTGCGGCCTTATGAATTGCCATGTAGCGTACATGGCGCCGTTGTAAGGGTTAGCTACGAAGAGGTACTGCAGTTGCAATGCAAAAATTGAATGGTAAAAAGAAGGTGCTACGTTTGGATTACCATACTCTCTCTATCTAATTGTCCATAGTTGGATTGTGCTATGAGGCCGTTCAACCTATTTTCTCCCATTGCACACCTTCACCTTTATATCATAGGCAGGTAGATTATAAAGTGGGGCAGTCGCGTCGTGGGCCAATTTTTTTCGACAATTGGCGTCGCAACGCCTCATGCACCAACTGCGAAGTGTTAATCCGCCATCGTCTATTCAACACCAGCATCGGGACCGACAGCATGCTCTTCTCGCCCACAAGCCGGCCATTGTGCGCAATAGCGGCTGAATATGGGTGCAGACGGCTGACGCATTCTTCAACGCATTCTGCATTTAATCGATCATTTACGTCACTGTTGGTCAACCCGGAACTCGTCGTCTGAAATAGGTCGGTACCACTGACACGTCCGCAGGTCTCCCAAACGAGAGCAGGATAACACCGCCAAAGTTCGACCATATACAGCTCCGTCGAATTCTTCCAAATCGGCGACGGAGCGCGATGTCCGCCTACCGAGGTCTCTCCAGGCCATCCACCTCAAGCCTCTAAAGAGAGAGGCAGAGTTTGGAATACCATCCTGCGATCTACAGATGCGGTCTTTCAGCGTCCAGCCCCTCGAATTCTTCTCCGATTTCGCCCTCAGAGCCGCCTATTATCTCGGCCTGCCGGCCTATGGGCCTGTCCCGCTGCCTAGGATAACAGAGCGATGGACGGTACCCAAGAGTCATTTCATATTCAAGAAGGCGCAGGAGAATTTCGAACGCATTACGTTCAGGCGCATGATCCAGATCAGGGACGGGCATCCTGAGACGGTACAGCTATGGCTTTCCTACCTGCGGAAGCATCAGTTCTACGGAGTGGGCATGAAGGCCAACGTGTGGGAATTCGGCCCGCCCGGCGCTGATGTCGATGCGGCAAATGAGACGAGGGAGAAGCAGCTGGAGCAGGTCGATAGTCTGTGGTCACATTTGGGGCAGACGAAAAGTCTGGGAGCCTCTTCCAAGGTAGAAGAGCTGCTCAGTAGTCGTCGATCCCGAGAAGCAAATGGACTGCGTCAGCCGCTGTCGATAAGCGGCGGTAAATAAAGACGGCATCGCTTGCTTGTCCTTGTGTAGTACCTAGTAGTTTGTGTAATATACTCAGAGACGTCAAACTGTTTTGTACATGTGGCTGTGGAACAGTTGAACCTCTCAGAATGACCAAAGAATTTCTCGTCGTTGCATCGAAGTCTTGGACGCCAGGGACTCTTTCCTCACTTGTAAATTGCAATTGCGGGCGCCCTGGACAGTGGCAGTCAGTGGCAGTTCAGTGGCAGTCAGTGGCAGTTCAGTGGCAGTCAGTGGCAGTCAGTGGCAGTTCAGTGGCAGTCAGTGGCAGTCAGTGGCAGTGGAGGCTGGCCAGTCCAGAAGGCTGAATGAAGCCCAGTCCGGGACTCCTGCGCAAACGCTGACCGATCCGCTCCCCACCTGCTCCTACTGCCATCGGTTTGCAGCCTGGCAGCCTCGTTGCGCTCTCGTTGCGCTTGTTCGCCATGCCGTATGCCTTATTGCCATGCCTTTCCTGATGAAAACCGGTGATAATGGAAGAAAACGCGTTTCCCTGGAGCCTCGAACGAGTTGAAGCTGTATGTCATCTCCAGCACCTCGAGCAAAGCGATTGCCATCACCAGACCACTGCATGAGCATCAACTCGCGTCTTCATCACTGACGACGTCTCTTGCAGTTGATATTGTCGCTGTACGACTCAAAGTCACCAGAGCAGATTGCCACGGACCAAGCTCTACTGGCCAACTTTCAATCCTTACCGCAGGCCTGGGTCTTGGCTCATGACTTGCTTCAGCGGCCCGACGAGAAGGTGCGTTTCTTTGGGGCTCTGACCATAATCATCAAGCTCAACAGAGAGAGGTATGTCGCAAGGCTCAATAGCGTCATGCCGTGGCTTACTTCGGGCGTAGCACTTCACTAAGCGAAGATAATGCGAAAGAACTCTTGATGCACTTGATCGAGTGGTATCTTGATTCTTTCAAAACTTCCGGTAGCTCATTGGTCCCTCGCAAACTTTCCTCGGCCCTGGCAACATACTTTATTCGCTTTCATCACCTCTGGCCAAGCTATGTCCGCCATCTTGCCGCGTGCTTGGTGTCTCAGCACTACCACGACCCATTGGATCTGAATGTTTCTGATGTGACGTCAACCGGGTTTCCAAGCATCGAGACAAATACTCTCAGAGCAGTGTTATGGGTCATCACGAGTGTGTTGGAAGACGTCACCAGGACCGACTTGAACGCCGCAGACAAGTAAGTGGGATGAACGGCCTACGGGTGAGACCCAATGCTAACAAATGAAAGCTTCGGGCTGTATGACGCAGTCGTACGTCAAGCACCGGACGTTGCGAATATCGTGTCTGAATGTCTGACACCTCACCGTCTGACTGCACTTGGTGACGACGCAATGAAATGCTTGCAGGTATTCCAGCTCGTCTCTCTAACAAGATACAAATCAAACATGATCGTACCTAGTAATCAGTCCTAATACTCCGCTCTTCAGGCATGGCTTGTTTTCGCCCAAAAGGTATCGTCTCGCGATGGCCAAGTCATTGCTTTGTTTCGAAAACTTCTGCCCACCATCATGGCTCTTTTGCCCGTCGATGCACAGTTTGAGTCTTCGGCAGAACTCATGATTGAGATTCTTTCCGGCTATCCGTCTCTGCTGACGAGCGAACATCTAGACCTATTGGCAGATTTGTTCGTCAGTCCCTGGTCGGACCAAAGGCACTCACGCCTTGTGCAGGGGGATGATAGTTTCGAATCCACTCAGTTCGGACTGTTGATCTTGTCCTTCGGTGAAGAAAGATGCCAATGGTTGATGGAGGGCAATGATCCCCGATGTCAAGCAATTCTCTCCAAGTTATGCGGACTTCTTACTGCTAATGGCCTTCCAGTCGTCGAGGACAAAATATTCGTTCCTGCCATAGAATTCTGGTCAAATTTCACGGAAGCCATCTCGGACTTGTTCCACTCGGACAACATTGCTGCGACGCCTTGGGCCGAGCAAGCCGTGAAGCTTGTCTTGGAAGCCATCTCGAATGCATGGCGTAAAGTCATGTACCCATCGGTGAAAGAAACCAGCGACTGGGATCAGTCTGACAGGGCCAACTTCGCGGATGCGCGGAAAGATGTTGTTGATCTTTTGCAGTCCACGTACAGTTTGTGTGGCCCTCGATTGGTCGCAACATTTGCCGAAGTTGTTCTCGCGGCGTTGAATGATTCCGCGTGGTTGCGCCTGGAAGCTGCCGCTTTCTGTCTTGCCGGACTTGCCGATTGCGGCAGAGAAGATGGGAAGCTTGACGAAGCACTCGGTCCCGTCTTTGGTTCGTCTCTCTTCGAGAGGCTCAACTCGTCAAACTCTGACATTCCCCAGCGCACGAAACAGACGTGTCTATACCTTGTTGAACGGTATACGAATTATTTCGAAAGAAATGTATCATCGCTCGCCCCTGCCTTGAGACTGCTGTTCAATCTCCTGGAAGATCGGACCATGGCACCAAACGCCTCCAAATCTATACTTCGATTATGCTCTTCCTGCCGACACCATCTCCACCCAGAAACAGAGGGCTTCTTGATGGAGTATCAGAAACTGGCTGCATGCGGGCACCTTGACTGTATATCCAGCGAAAAAGTGATTGGCGCTATCGCTTGTGTTGCGCAGGCAATTCCTGACGGGGGTCAACGAAGCCATACATGCTCCAGGTTACTCAAATTTATAGAAGACGATGTCCATCGTGCGAAAAGCCTCATCGACTGGCTGCCCGAGACCAAGCTTCCCTGCTCTGGGCAACGTTGTTTTGATGACACAGTCAGTGAACGGGCTTCCCTGCACATAGCTCTGAAAGCCCTCAGGTGTCTGTTGGGCGTCGGTAAGGGGTTTCAGTCTCCAGCTGAGTCGGCCATCGACCTTGACATCATATCTTCGCGGTTCCGTGAGCAAGACGCCCGGCTGGCTTTGTTGAACAGACAGGTAATCGGGATATTGGTGGATGTCGAGAGTCACTTTGGCGAAAATGCCGAAATTGCGGAACTGAGTTGTGCTATACTTCGCTGTGGTTTCGCCGAGACTGAACCGGGTCCTTTCGTTCTAGACATGGATACTGTCACGAGGTACCTGACAGAGCATAGTGGTCAAGTGCCGAGACCGGGATTGTTTGTCACAACGGCTTGCTCATTCGTGAGTTCTCTTCACGCACGAGGCAATGCCTCGACGGGTCACGTCTATGCAGCTTTGTTCCTTTGGGTGGTCAAGTTGCTACAAGCCTTGCCTGGTAAGGTTTTTTATGTCGTTTGAATAGGAAAGGCATTTGCTAACTGTGCACAGAGCCAGAGCATGATCCAGAATTATCCCAGAACGGCATCGAGTTCGCCTCTCGGTTGCTCATCAGGAGTCCAAACACGGTACTGGCACTGCAGCCTCCGGAGACTGCCGAGTTCTTCTTTCTGTTCTCGCTTCGGGTCCTGGACGGCAGTGAGCCGCTCCCCAAAGGGGCTGCCGCGGAGTTTTGGGTACGTCTCCCCTGAGATTAGAGATTCCCGTCGTGGGCTGCCATGCAGTCGTGAATCTGATGCGTGGCACAGTCCAACTTTATAGCACTGAAAAACTGCGAGCCCGACGTTCAAGAGGCTGCAAAGCAGGCCATGGAGACTCTGGGACCACTCGTGGCCCGGAGCCTAGCTAGAAACGTGGGCGGGCATGCATCGAGGAGCGAGTTGGACAGGTTGAGTGAGCCAATCAAGAAACTCATCAATCGCCATCCCATGGCAGGACAATGGCTCGAAGCCGGTCTCTGTCACGAGTCGTTTCCGAGCGACAGGGTTACCCTGGAACAAAAGTCTTTGTTTGTCAAGAAATTAGTGAGGTGAGTGTCATCGGTCTTTCTTGTCATGCATGCATCGGAATTCTGACTTTTTGAATCCAGTCTCAGGGGGTCACGAGCTACCAATCAGCTTGTTCGAGAGTTTTGGCTATCCGCAAGGGGCAGCAGCTTCGCATACGCGTCGTGATGATCTTCTGCGGTGGCTATCCGCGGACACTCCATCAGAGAGGACAACAATACTGGCTCTTACCCCTCCGAGTCGACTCCTAGGCTCTTAAACGTAATCTGAAGACCACACACACATTCCATGACGAGGCAGACGTGCCCGTCACGTCAGTGTGTTGAGCGGGTGATGGGCTGTATCGCCATCAATGCAACAGCTTGAAAATTTATCGAGCGCTTCTATGAAGAGGAGATTACACGTGCAAGCAACAATGGCGCAAAATCCTACAGCCCCGTTGCCGATCTGACAATAGCCATAGTTTCTTCCGCACTCTGTCGAGCTTTGCGTGCTCCTTCAGCCTCTACTTGATCTAGATAGTCGTTGTTTTCCTCCATAAGCTTCAAATAACGGCTTCTGACGCCTTCGAGTCCCACTATGATTGCTTCTGACACTGTTTCCTTGAGAAGGCGCGGGTGAGCTGTGCTGTATGCTTGAGCAAGGTCCTGCGGAGTTCGGCGTTGGGCATCAAAGACGGACAATATCGCTAGAAGGTTAGATATCCCAGGGCGCGCCGCGGGGTCATATGAAACCCCGGTGATTGAGTCGGTGACTGCCGAGGAGATCTTGGCTCGGATCTCGGCAGGAGTATCTGTGATCAAGACTCTCGACCGGGCAGTCTTGTCCGATTTGGACATTTTGGACGTTGGGTCTGAGAGCGACATAATCCTGTGGACGGGAGCTGTGATGGATCATGATAAGTGAGAGCGAGCCCATGGATGTGGAAGCAAAAAGTGCAAGATTCTTCTCTACTTCCGAGATGGGAGACAAGGCGCAATGTTACCCACGGATGATGGTCTCTGGGTAGACCAAGTGAGCCCCATAGGCATGGTTAAAGTTGGTGACGCATTCTCGGGCAAATTCCAGATGCTGCTTCTGGTCATGGCCAACAGGCACGTGTGTGGCTCTTTCAAAAAAGCATTCGGAGTCAGCTCCTTTTACAAAACTGATATCAGGCGGCACGGGCAGCAGGAGGGAAGGGAAGAGGCGAAGAAGTACAAAAAAAAAAAAAAAAAAAAAAGGGGGGGGGGGGGGGGGGGCTGGGTTTCATGCCAACCGTGAAGGTGAAGATGGTTCACCATATTACATACCTGTGCACGAGGATGTCGGCGGCTTGGAGGACGGGGTATGACAGGAGGCCCAGTTTCAGCCGCCTCTCGACTTGGCGCTCTTCTAGGTGACTTTCAGCATCGAGGTTCATTTTTTGCTTTATTTTTATTATTGTTTTTTTTTTGTTTTCGACGTCGACGACTGGTCAGTTTTTTCACCCCGTTTTGCAGTTTTGCATGCAGGTTACATGTATAATACACACACACACATATATATAGATATTTATGGCTTCCTCACCTTCCATTGAGTCATCCGGGATAGGTAGCCGACGGAGGCGGTACAGGCCAGAATCCACATCAGCTCCGAGTGAGCAGGGACCTGGGCACCCCCCAAAGGCATAATAATAAGCGGCATGAGCAAGGCAGCAAGCAGCGGGGAGAGAAAGATCAACGCGTTTACTTGATCCGACGTGATCTGATCTGTGATCTGATCTGCGGAAAGGGCAAGGAAAAAACGCACCGAGGATTGGTAGAACAGCGTGGACCGGTCCGGGTCGATCCCCACGGCCAGGAGGGTGGCGAGCGTCTCCCGCTTGCGCCGCCTGAGCGTGTCTGGGTTCTGGGGCGTGGTCAGGGCATGGAGGTCAACGATGGAGTACAGCAGTCTCGTGTCTGCGGGCTCGTCGCGCTGCAGCTGGGCCCATTGTCGGAGCGCGCCGGCGTAGTTGCCGAGGTGAGGTATGCCGGTGGGCTGGATGCCCGAGAAGACGACTTTGCTGCACAGACGGCGGCTCTTGTACATGGCGATGCCCCTTTTGTGGTGTTGTGCATGTATGGAAGAGCAGGTGGTTCCGGGAAGGTCATTCCCAACTGGAAACAGATTACAATGCACACGCAAGTGGACGCAGGTGGACGCAAGTGGGGCCTGTAGCACAGCCGACGGGATCACGACGGGAATGGGGCAGGCAATCTTGTTCAGTCATGCAGTCAATGGCCATGCACGCAGCACGCAGCTCTCATGTCATCCAACAACAAACAGTGCATCATTACAATGCAGACCAAGCACATAGAGAACACATTACAACAGGATCAATCAGCTACATGTCGGCCGCCGCTCATATCGCCACCAGGCCAACAAACACTTGACAACATCAGCAATCATTCGGAGCCCCAGAAGAAAAAGAAAGAAAAGAAACGAAAAGAGCACACCAGCTCCCTACTTCGGCGAGCCAATTCCCCCTGCTTACGGGACCATGTGAGGCGTATCGAGTACCGCCTATACATATTTCCTCAGCTGCAGTAGTTTATTAGCATCAATGGGCATGGACACGGCTTCAGGCTGGGGTTTTAGGCATCTCAATGACTCACATCCAAAGTCAATGTCCTCGAGCTGTTGACTTCTTGATCTCGATAAACACCGACCAAGCTTTCAGAATCTTGGAACAGTCCCGTCTTCAGGCTGATGACAATGAATTGCATCCCAGGGCCGGCGTGCTCACGGATGTACTTCTTGATCTTGTCCACATTCGCGTTGTCAAGAGCGGCATCTACCTCGTCCAGTACGAAGAAAGGACTGGGTTGATAACTGTGAATGGCAAACAAAAGCGCCAAGGCAGCCATTGTTTTCTCTCCACCTGACAAGTGCTCCATGTCTCTGAATCGCTTCAGTGGGGGCATGGCATGATACTTGATGCCAGACAAATATGGCATGTCCGTGTCTTCTTCGATGTCGAGGTAGGCTTGTCCGCCGAGCGGATATGCTTCGGATCGCGTCAAGTCCTTGTACACATGAGATATCTGATCCTGGATGTGCGTAAACGCACGATTGAAAAGATCATATCTGAGCTGTTTGACTTTGCCGAATGCGTCCCTGGCAGACTGTGCAGCCACCTTGGAGTCCTCATATTCTTGATCCGTTTGTTTGAGTCTCGTTTCCACGCTTTCTAGACGTTCCATTGCCCGCATGTTGGGGTTCAGTTTTTCAAGTTCTGACGAGAGCATCGATATTCTCTCCGTCAATTTTCCCTCCGTCTCGGTGTCATCGGACTGTCTTTCTATTAGTGACCAGGTTGTCGCCCAAAGATCATGACAGACGCTTACCTCTTTCAGTTCACTGTCCAGCCCCTCAAAATCGATTGCAATTCCGTGGTCATCCAAAGCGAGGTCCATCATTTCTTCGTCCTCGCCGTCCACATCCATGGCATCGGGGTCCTGTCGGAGAAGATCGTCCTCGTTGGGAAGATTGTCTAGTGTGCCTTCCACGAGCGGTATTTGAATTTGTTCGAGTCGACATCTTCGAAGTAGTGCTGACTTGCTTGCGCTATTCTTCTGCACCACCGTCTCCAAGGAGTTCATGTCGCGGTGAAGTGCTTCGATATCCTTGCTCCTTTTTTGCAGCTCAGCTCGCGCCTCGCTTACTTTTTGACTCTTGTCTCTGAGTTCTGCCCTCTGCTCGTCCAGCGTCTCTCGTAGAGCATCCAGCTCGTCTTGTTCTTGGCCAATGCTCGCTTCAATCTCCCTCTTCTCAGCTGAATAAGATTTGATGTCTTTTTTCAGTCGCCGTATGTGGTCTTGCATTCTCTTGAGGCGCGTCTCTGTGTCGCTGTGCTTGGTGACTTCCCACTTGAGCCGGTTTTCCAGTCGCTGTTTCTGAACCTCGAACTGATTCCTCTTCTCCGAGACCTCTTGTTCAAGTTTGCCCTGGGACGCATCATATGCCCGTATATCGCTATAACCAAGTTTTCTGCAGAATTCAGAAAAGACTTCGTCTTCGACCTGGGCGACCGCATCCCTGAATTCCTTGACCGTCGCAGTGCCATTCTCCAATTGCTCAACTTGGTCCTTGTACTTGGGCTGCAGGTCTCCGAGTTGTTTCTTCAAGTTATCGACTTCGCGTTTCTTGCTAGCCCAATTCTTGCCAAAGGCAGTCAACTCTTCCTTAATGACAGCAAGACGCCTTGACAATCCGGTCAGATCAATTTGGAGGGATTCTTCCACTGTCCCACGTCGGTCAGACTTCGGAAGCCGATCTATTTCTTCCTTGAGCTTGGCCGCCAGGCGCTGCAGGTTTTGCACGTCAACCTCTTCAAACTTGCGCTTCCCTCCCTTTGGCTCAGGACCTCGGCCACCAGTCATCAGGCCCGCTTTGTGAATGATGTAGCCTTCCAAGGTAACCGCCTTGACTGGTATTCTCTTCTCGTAACAGATGTGTTTTGCGACACCCAAGTTGTCGCAAACCACAGAGCTGCCACACGCGTATGACACTGCTCGTTCGATGGACGCGTCGAAGTTGATTGTATCAATGGTTAGTCGGGCTCCCGTAAACCCCTTGATCGCCGAGTTGACTGCGTTGACTTTGATGTTGTCCAGGGGAATAAAGGTAACAGGCGGAAATCTCTGTTCCTTCAGGTACTGTACACAATCCACTCCGGTCTTCTCCGTGTCAACAACAACTGAGTCAAAGTCTCTTCCAAGTGCTACGATGACGGCTTCATCGTATTTCTTCTGTTTTGGGCTGCACAAATCTCCGATTCGACCACGAACTCCGGGATACATCCGTTTGAGCGACGTGATCATTTCCTTCAGTCGAGTTTCGCGATCATTTTGGCGACGACCATCATCGGCTTCTCGCAGCTTTCGAGCTACATCCTCTAATTTTTCTTCCAGTTCGGTTCGTTTCTGGTTAGTCCTAACACGTTCGGATTGGAGCTGATTGAACTCTTTTTTCTTGCTCGTAATCTCTTCTGAAACTTCTCGTGATGCTGCCTCTGCGGCAGCTTTGCGCTCGCCGATATTTTGCAATTCGGCTTCCGACTTTTCAATGGCAGCCATGATACTGTCGAGCTTTCCTCGCAAGTTGTCCACAGTAACTTCGTCAGCTTTGCGTTGTCGCTCGAAATTCTCCAGCTTGGCCAGGTTGGCTCCTGAGCGAGACATGACCTGGGCCCGAAGCGAATTATATTCTCTGCGATCTGCGTCGCTGATATCTCGGCCCTGCTTCTTCAGCTGCTCTCTAGTCTCTTTTTCAAAGACCTCCTGCGCCTTATCGACAGCTGCAATGTCACTTCGCACCTTTTCGACAATTTGGGTTTGCTCATCTCGTTCCTTGGTGACCTTTTGACTCTGTGCTTGTAGTCTTTCAACTTGTTGACATGATTCGTGGACCTTTTCATCGAAAGGTACTAGATTGTTTTGTTTGTCTTCTATGCTTCTCTCTTTCAATTTGATCTGCTTTTCCGTTCGAGATACCAGTCGACTAGTTTGATTCTGCTCCTGACGGGCATGGTCAAGACGGGCTTCGTAGGATTCCACTTTTCGCTTCAATTCTTTCAAATCTTCTTGATGATCCTGAATCGCGGTACTCGACACATCCATAGCTCTTTGAAAGTGGAAAAGCTTCCAGAGGCAATGTGTGATTATAGCAGCGTCCCTCTCTTCTGTTTTTCTTTGGAAGCTGTCGGCTTCTCTCTTTTGCTCTCGATACTGCTTGATCTCGGAGTTTATTCCACGACGGCGGTGAAGCTGGAAGTTTTGATTCTCGGCGGCTTCCTCGGCTTCCATTTGAAGTTTCTCATATTCTGCCTTGTACTCGAGACTGCCAGATATCTGCTCAATGAGACGAGTGAGATCCTGTGGGGACTGTGAAGCAATAGCTTCGACGTCGCCCTGGAATACCAGGAAGTTACGTGCTTTCATGAGTATGTTCTCGGATTCGAGCGCTTCATTGTATTGCTGCGCAGTCACAGTTCTGTCGTTGATACGGTATTCGCTCGCACCTGACGAGGTGATGGACCGTTTCCATCTTTGTTCATCACCAGCGTCATCCTCGTAGACGGCCATTACCCATGCGGTCTTGGGGTCGCTTCTGGAAGCCTTTTCGTCTGAGCCGGGTGCGCTCTCGACATCCTTGTGAGATTCTGCAGATCCATCATCGTTTATCTTGGAAGTCTTCAACACCCGGCCGCGATAAACGAGATCTTTAAGATGTGCAGATCGTAAATGTGACGATTTTATTCCGAGAACGAACGATATGGCGTCCATACTGGAAAGACCAAAAAAATATTAGAAAAGTGTCATGATAGGAGTCTTGAGTATACTTGCCGCTTGCACGTACGAATTAGATTTGCCAGATCCATTAGGCCCAATGATTGACGTGAAGTACGAGTCGCCGAAAAGGAGGGTATGATGGCCTTTGTACGATTTGAAGTCTAAAACCTAGTCAGTATTAGTCGACGAGTATTTACTGCGTGAACCTACTGAACAATTCTAAGCGAATTAATTTTCCCATGTTCGCTATGTCATGCGCCGATCAGGCCTGGATGGCGGCGCGTGGTTTGGAAGTGCTCGGCTCGGACGCGAGGAAAGCGGCGTCGATATTAGCAAACAGAAACAGGCGCAATGGGCACAACCAAGCACCGTGAAAAACTGCAGTCAAGGCTCCTTGTAACCAAGTTGTATCATCAACGGGGGAACAGAGCGGCACGGTCTACTCGCGATCTGCGAGTGCTGGAAGGCTGAGACAATTATATAATTCGCGTGTGCTTGTACGGGTGCAGCGCGTCGGGGCTTTCACGATGCGACACGCTCAGAAGGCTGAAAGACATAGGGCGCGGTTATCAAGCATCCAACGTAGCGTATTAAGCATCCACCCTGTGGCTAGAGAGCCGCAGCGTCTGTTTTCAGAGCATTAGAACCTTCGTCAAACCCTTTGTTAAATAGGGCTTTTTTTATCAAGACCTTCGTAGGGCAACTTAAATTAGGATCTTTATTAGTACCTT
>SRQA01001009.1:0-13617 GCA_018360365.1 Claviceps citrina
TAGTCTTAAGGATTAATTACTTAAGGTTATTAGGATTACTACTATTATTATCCTTGCCCTTAATATAAGCAAGGAATTACTACTACTTTTACTTTATTAGCCTACTACAATAGAATTTAGATTAATTCTAACGCCTTTATAACGCCTTACGTTCTTTAGCGGAGTGCTTTGTAGACTAATACCCTTACTTCTTATAAATAAAGCAGCGGCCCTTATAACAAATAGAGGGCCTGCGTTATTACTATTAGAAGTTATAATTCTTCCTATAGTAATAATTAGTGTAGAATGCGGTATTAGAGTTAACTTTAGCCTCTTTTTAATAGAATACACTATGCTTAGTAGCGTTTCTTTTAGCTTACTTTACTCTAATACTTTTCTAAAGCTTTAATGTTAGGTCCTTATATATAAAGGGGCTATTATAGGCTATAAGGCTATATTTAGGGATATTATTAATAGCGGCAAGAAGCGTGTTTTATATATTAATCTTATTGTTTACGTAGCCTCTAGTCCTATAATAAAGAGAAATAATCTTATTAGAGAGAAGGTTAAGGGCCTTAAGCATGCTTTTTTTAGGGTTTTCTCTTATTACCTTATATAGCGTGATTATGCGGAGGTTATTATAATAAAGCTAAGTAGTGTTAACGGTTTTAAAGCGGTCTTTAATAGATTTAACTATTTAGGTAAAAGTCATGCCTTTGCTAAGGAGAAAGTCCTTATAATATATTAAAGCTTTTCCTTTAAGTATTATAGGAAATGCCTTGTAAAAAAGGGACTCTAGGAGGTTAATTTGCTTATAAAGGGCTTAGAAGGTCTTTAGCTTATTATTAAAGAAGTTATATATCTCTTTACTATACTTTTCCTTGTTAGAGTAAATCTTGTAAAGGTCTATAATTTTCTATAATGCTATTACTAGATTTAATTCTATTAGGGAGTGAAGTAGAGGATGAAAACGCTTATAAGATCTCTAATAATTAAGGTTATTATTAGGTGCGGCAGTACGTTACTACTATTCTTATTAAGGAACGTTTCCCTTAGGCCTTTGTTATAGTAGTAAATCCTATATCTAAGCTGCTTTAATACCTAGGTCTAGAACTAACCCTTAGGGCTATTATTAAGTAGGCTTATAAGATCTCCTATTAAAGTTAGGAAAGCCTAGGGGAGCTAACTAGATAGTTAGCGCTAAATTCGGGGCCTGCCCTAGGTTTTAGAAGTTCTTATAGGTCCTCCTATTAAAGTTAGGAAGGCCTAGGGGAGCTAACTATTATATTAGCTCTTGCCCTAAGCCTTAGGGAGGCCTATAAGGTGCTGCTCCTATAGCGTGTAAATATCTTTGCTAATCTGCTATATTAACTATAGCAGGAGGTTAGTCTAGTTTATAAAAGCTCCTAGCAGGAGTAGGAGAAGCAAGGGAAATATTACTTAGTCCTTACTAAGGGTTAAGTTAGCTCCCCTAGTAGTAGTAATCTTTTAGGTTCTATAAGAGCTTATAGTTACCTATAGGGTTATAACCTATTATAGGATTTAATACTGCTAGCTAGTGTTATAGGGATTTAGGGAGCCTAATCTTATAGGGTGTTTAGGGGGGTCCCCTGTAACCCTAGCGATTCCTAGGTTATGCTATAGGGAAGGTAGTTAAAGCAAACAAAGGGAGAGGGGAATTCCTTATAAGGTAAAGATATAAATAATTCTTTAGTGCTGCTCTTTACTATATCTAGGAAGGTAATTCCTAAAGCTATTAATATAGGGTGCTATAGTAAGAGGGAGGATAGTTACTATGCCTACTTGCTAGAGAACATAATCTTAATTATAAGGGATGTAATAATTCTCTATTAGGATCCCTTAGTCTAGTCTTAGCTTATATTACTATTACAAGCTTGCTAGCAATAAATAATTAGTCTAATAGGAAGTAAATATTATGTTTTTGTAGGAAGTTATGAAAAACACAAACAACTTTAGTGTTCCTATGTTTAAAGGCTTCTTTAGTTTAGTTTGTAAATTAGTCTCTAAACTTCTGCTAAAGGAGCTTACTAGAGAGGTCTTTAGTCTTAGCTTCTATAATAAAGAAAGCAATTTAGCTATATATTTTAGCGCTTGTAGCCTTGCTAAGATTAAAATCTAATAGGTTAAGCTTATGCTAGTCTGCTATAATCGCTCTTCTGTGTGTTAATAGAATCTAAGGGAGCTCTAGGATCTTATTATTAAGATTAACGGATTAGGGGCTTTGTTTACCTATAGATATGTATTATATTTAGTAGTGAAGAGAATAGAAATCTAACGGAAAAATAGTAAAGCAGGTGGTAGGGCAGATAAAAGGGTGGAAATCTATAGCAGTTATTAGTCTAGACTAATAGATTTAATTAAATTAAGGGCTTAATAAATCTCGTGATAGACAAGAGATTTAATAATTCCTCTAACAGGCGTTTAAGGCTAGAAAGAGGAAAGATTATACCTATTAAAGCAAGCAGTATAGTGCTGCGGCAAGCTTCCTTTCTTAGCATAAAATAGCTTTGCGAATAGACCCTAAAGAGCTTCCCTAAAGGGGATAGATTAAATTTATTTGTAATCGCGGAATTGTCTCTTTTATGTTGCTTCCTTTGTTTAGTAGGATTAACTCTACTAATTTTGTGAAAAATTAGCTACTATAAGCAGAAACTAGCGTTCTGCAGGATATGTGAATCTAGCTAATCTGTGGTGTAATTACTACTAATTAGTGTTGATTTATACACAGGCAAATTAATAATAAAGGTATAAGAAAATAATAAGTAATGCGCGTATAAAAGGAAGTACTAGGATTCTGGTTAATGTTATTAATATTACTATCTAGCTGGCTGAGTGGGAGGCCTTTTGGTGGTTTTCGTAATGCGCAAAGTTATGGGTCACGTGACCGGCGCACTAGCCACCCATCCGAGGCGAGCTCGGATGCGGCCAATTAGGATGCGCCGGGTCCACGTTGACCCGACCCGTTGCGTTGATATCAACAATTATAAGAAGTTATTTATAATACCTTTTATATATAACCCTTACCTCCTTATTAGTAGCTCTGTAAATAAATTTAGTATTATAAGCATACAAATAAATAATACCCTTATCTTAGCTAATTAACTATTTTCTAATTAAGAAGAAAATAAACTATAAGCTACTAAATTCCTTGCTAAGCTAAAGGAGAAGCTTATAATAAACTACTCTCTAATCTTTAATAGTTATAAGCTTACCCTTAATGCTAATTCCTCTATTTCTCTTTACTAAAAAGGGCAGATTAGTAAGCTTTAACTTATTAATAAAGATCTAGAGAAGCGCTAGGAGAATTATTATTAATAAAGAGCTTATAAAGCATATATTACTATAATTTATTAACCTAAAGCCGCCTTTAACCTCTCTTCTATAACATAAAGGCAAGATCTTATAAATAAGAATATTAAATTCCTTAATAAGAGGCTTTAGTAGTAGATAGATTACCTAAATTAAGGGCTGTGTTATATCCTAATTAACCTTAAAAGAGCAAATCTCTTTATTTTTATTAATAAATCCTTTATAAATAATAAAGACTTTAGCTCTTAGATTAGATACCTTATTATAATTAGAAATAAGGACTTTAGCAAGGCTTAATTTATAATAAAAGGCATTATTATTATATATAGCTTAATAAAGTGTAAGCATATTACACGCAGCGCCCTCGCTTCTAAATTATATAGTATAGTTTAAGGTGCTAATATAGCCTACGTAATTAGCATAACTATTAAGATAATTATAGACTAGCTTAATTTGCCTAAAATTCTAATAATCCTTTGTATAGATTTAAATTTACTATACAAATGCCTTATTAAGCTTAGTACTACTAAAGAGAAGTAATTAATAATTAATATTATAGCTCTTTAGTAATTATATAAACACAGAGAAATCTTTAAAATCCGCTAGATTAATAGTAAAGATAACCTAGCTAATATAATAATAAAAACTTTACTAAACTAAGCGCTTAAGACCCTTATTAATATAAATAAAATTATAATTAGGATAAAAGGTTAGGTAAAAAGAGTAGTATAAGACCTAATAAAAGGGTTATTATAAGAGTTATTATAAGAAGCATACATACTTTAATCTTTATAATAGTAATTGCTTTGTTAAGAGTTATAGATCTTAAGCAGTAGTATTATAATTGTTAATTCGTACACAGGCGAATTAATAACAAAGGTACAAGAAATAACAAGCAATGCGCGCGCAAAAGGAAGTACTAGGATTCTGGTTAACATTATTATTATTACTATCTAGCTAGCTAAGTAGGAGGCCTTTTAGTAGTTTTTGTAACGCGTAAAGTTGTGGGTTATGTAACTAGCGCACTAGCCACCTATCTAAGGCGAGCTTAGATGCGGCTAATTAGGATGCGCTAGGTCCACGTTAACCTAACCTATTACGTTAATATTAACACTAGCACTCTTCTCTTTTTATGCCGGAAATTAACGTAATGTAAAGAGCCTCTAATCCCTCCCTGCTAAATGTGTTAAACACTTAGCTAATTAAATCTAATCCCTTAATTAGGTCCTTACACAAAGTAACAAAGGAAATAGCAATAGTTGTCGCAACATAATAGGTACTAATTAGTACAACCCTAATATCCCTAAAACATATATATAACACGCTATGGTTATAGCTAAAGAAATAAATGTGGAAGTTATTATAATTACACACATTATAACGCTGCTGCTTAAGATCTATAACTCTTAATAGGGCAGTTACTATTACAAAGATTAAAGTATATGTGCTTCTTATAATAACTCTTATAATAACCCTTTTATTAGGTCTTATGCTACTCTTTTTACCTAACCTTCTATTCTAATTATAATCTTATTCATATTAATAAGGGTCTTAAGCGCTTAGTTTAGTAAAGTCTTTGTTATTATATTAGCCGGGTTATCTTTACTATTAATCTAGTGGATTTTAAAGATTTCTCTGTGTTTATATAATTACTAAAGAGCTATAATATTAATTATTAATCGCTTCTCTTTAGTAATACTAAGCTTAATAAGGCATTTATATAATAAATTTAAATCTATACATAGGATTATTAGAATTTTAGGCAGATTAAGCTAGTTTATAATTATCTTAATAGTTGTGCTAATTATATAGGCTATATTAGCACCTTAAACTATGCTATATAATTTAAAAGCAAGGGCGCTGCGTGTAATACATTTGCACTTTATTAAGCTATACGTAATAATATTACCTTTTATTATAAATTAAGCCTTGCTAAAGTCCTTGTTTTTAATTATAATAAGGTATCTAATCTAAGAGCTAAAGTCTTTATTATTTATAAAGAATCTATTAATAAAGACAAAGAGATTCGCTCTTTTAAGGTTAATTAGAATATAACGCAGCCCTTAATCTAGGTAATTTATTTGCTACTAAAGCCTCTTATTAAGGAATTTAACATCCTTGTTTATAAGATCTTGCCTTTATGCTATAGAAGAGAGGTTAAAGGTAGCTTTAGGTTAATAAATTATAGTAATATACGCTCTATAAGCTCTTTATTAATAATATTCCTCCTAGCGCTTCTCTAGATCTTTATTAATAAGTTAAAGCTTACTAATCTGCCTTTTTTAGCAAAGAGAAACAGAGGAATTAGTATTAAGAGTAAGCTTATAACTATTAAAGATTAGAGGGTAGTCTATTATAAGCTTCTCCTTTAGCTTAGTAAGGAATTTAGTAGCTTATAGTTTGTTTTCTTCTTATTTAGAAAATAGTTAATTAGCTAAGATAAGGGTATTATTAGTCTACATGCCTATAATGCTAAATTTATCTGTAAAGCTACTAATAAGGAGGCAAGGATTGTATATAAAAGGCATTATAAATAACTTCTTGCGATAATACTTCTAGTATATTGCCTACTAGTGCATGCTAGCCTTAGGGATTTTGTAGAGAGGCTTAATAATTACTATAATTATGCTAGAAGGATGCTAATCTCTAACTTCTTTAGGTAATTAGCACAGGATTTTATAGTTAAGGCTTATAACAGATTAAACGTAGGCTTGCGTGATATCTCTTAGCTTAATAAAGATATCCCTTTTTGTAAGTAAAGGAGCTAAAGTTATAATTAACTATTAACTTGCCTGTTAAATTATAGGAGCTTAGGTTAAGATTATTTGCTTGCTAGTATTATTATAAGCTTGTACTATAAGTTGTGATTTTTTGTATAGTACTAGGGTGCCTTTACCTTTAATTTTATCCACAAAACAGCTATTAAAAATACGTTATATGCTATGTTTTTTAGCGTTATAAATCTTAAGTTAGAAAACTTCTTACTAAAGCAAAGTGTTAAGTTCCTTCTACTAGGATGCCTTAAAAGGTGCTCCTATAGTCTTTATAATGCCTTACTAGCGGAGTTAATAGGCAAGAGCAAGATCTCCTTCTTCTTTTATAGTAAGAAATGCTTTAGTAAGTAAAGTGCCTTAAAGTATTAATTTCTTAAAGTCTTAGTTAATTAGAGGGGTCTTTTATAGTCTACCTCTACCTTACTTAATAAGCTGCCTTTTAATATTATTTTTATTAGAAAGGTTAAAGGTAACTCTCTTTATTAGTTTATATAGTTAATTATTATAATCCTCTTTATCCTTATTAGTAGGTAAAGGAGGAAGGGTCTCTTTATTAGCTATAGTCTCTAGATTACCTAGATTATATAGGAATAGCTTTATAATAATAGATTTAAATTTTGTTAGTCCTAAAGGCATTTCTACTATATAGGTTATACCTTTTATAGCTAAAAGTCTATAAGGACTTTGCTAACTACCTTTCTCGCGCTAGACCTATACCTTAGATTATAGTAAGATCTAGTAGGTTAGGAGAGTGTTAGGCCTATTATAGCAAGTAAGGGTATTACTAATTTAGCGCTTTACAAGCAATCTATAGGCTTTAAAGGTAGCTTTATAGATTACTTTAGCACATTAAATAATAGAAAACGCTAGTAATAAATCCTATAATAGTTATAAATATACCCTAAACACAAGAAGTGTTAGAATAAGGCTATTTAGGCTAGCAGAGTTATTAATAGCTTTTATAGCTATTTAAAAAAGGTAGTCTTACTATACGTAGTCTTTAAGTTTGCTTTTAATAATGCTATACGCACATTAGAGGGGAGCATAGTATCTTTTAACCTTTCTAACGCTATTATAAGCTTCCATAGGGACCTTATTAACTTTAATTACTAACCCTTAGGCGTATTAATAGAATTTAGCTAACACAAAGTTCTTTCTAGCATTATAAATAATCCATTTAGGTAGTCTAAGATAACTATTAATCTAATAAGCTCTAATAGTGTCCTAAATGTCTCTAGTAGTCTACTTCCTTAGTTTAAGAAAACAGGCAGCTTAGAAAGCTATAGTAAAATCCATAATATAAAGAACTAGCTTGCTATTAATTTAGAGGATATTAATAATAATCTTATAATTAAACTTATAGTTATCTTTTAAAGTAAACTTAAATTAGCCAGGGCTCTTACTATAAAGTTAACACTATTTGCAGAAACTAGTAATCTTTTACAGGATCTTTAGGTTAAATTCCTTACTAGCTTTATAGAGAACCTTTTGTAGTCTTCTAATTAAAGGGTGACTAAAACGTTAATAAAGCTATTAAAGTTATGTTTCTATAAGGAAGAAGGCAACCGCTATAGTTAGCTTAAGATCCCACTATAGATAACCCTATTATTAGGTTATAGGGATCTCTTTTGTGCCCTAAATTAGCAGGTTCCTTAGGTTATTAAGCTTCATATTTATATAGTTTATATTAGTAATTAAGAATAAGAAGGGTGTTGCTATTAGTAGCACGTAGAATTTAATCTTTCTAAGCACTGTAGGAACCTTTAAAGAACCTAATAATAATGCTTTTCTAGCGCTAAAGGCAACATTATGTTAACTCGCGGATTAGTCAATTTATAGTAAGGGAAACAAGCATAAAAGAGCTTAGGCTTAAGCAATGCTAACTGTAAAGACTCCCGTAGCACTAGTATTAGGAAGGATGCCTCTAAAGGTCTCTTTTAAATAGTATGCTTTAGTAAGGAAAATATTATTAGACTAAGGCTCTTTATAAGGATTGCTGCGGTAAAGGGCATGTTTAAATAACTAGTCTTAAAGCATCTTAAGCACCTTACTACTATTAGGGATCTTTATTAAGAGTGTTAACCTTTGCAATGCTATAGTAAGGAATTGCAAAGGACCCGCAGGAGGATTAGAGTAGTTATCCTTTTTAGTCTTATCTAATAAAGCTATTATTACCTTAGTCTTAAGGATTAATTACTTAAGGTTATTAGGATTACTACTATTATTATCTTTGCCCTTAACATAAGCAAGGAATTACTACTACTTTTGCTCTATTAGCCTGCTATAATAGAATTTAGATTAATTCTAACGCCTTTATAATACCTTATATTCTTTAGCAAAGTGCTTTATAGACTAGCACTCTTGCTTCTTATAAATAAAGCAGCGGCCCTTACAATAAATAAAGGGCTCGCATTATTACTATTAGAAGTTATAATTCTTCCTATAGTAATAATTAGTGTAAAATGCGGCATCTAAGTTAACTTTAGCCTTTTTTTAATAGAACACACCACGCTTAGTAGCGTTTCTTTTAGCTTGCTTTACTCTAATACTTTTCTAGAGCTTTAATATTAGGTCCTTGTATATAGAGGGGCTATTATAGGCTATAAGGCTGTATTTAGGGATATTATTAATAGCGGTAAGAAGTGTGTTTTGTATATTAATCTTGTTATTTATATAGCCTCTAGTCCTATAATAAAGAGAGATAATCTTATTAGAGAGGAGGTTAAGGGCCTTAAGCATGCTCTTTTTAGGGTTTTCTCTTATTACCTTGCGTAGCGTAATTATGTAAAGGTTATTATAATAAAGCTAAGTAGTGTTAATAGTTTTAAAGTAGTTTTTAATAGATTTAACTATTTAGGTAAAAGTTATGCCTTTGCTAAGGAGAAAGTCCTTATAATATATTAAAGCTTTTCCTTTAAGCATTATAAGAAATGCCTTATAAAAGAGGGACTCTAGAAGGTTAATTTACTTATAAAAGGCTTAGAAAGTCTTTAGCTTATTATTAAAGAAGTTATACATCTCTTTACTATACTTTTTCTTATTAGAGTAAATCTTGTAAAAGTCTATAATCTTCCGTAATGCTATTACTAGGTCTAATTCTAGCGGGGAGTAAAGTAAAGGATAAAAATGCTTATAAGATCTCTAATAATTAAGGTTATTATTAGGTGCGGCAGTACATTACTACTATCCTTATTAAGGAACGTTTCCCTTAGGCCTTTATTATAGTAGTAAATCCTATATCTAAGCTGCTTTAATGCCTAGGTCTAGAACTAACCCTTAGGGCTATTATTAAGTAGGCTTATAAGATCTCCTATTAAAGTTAGGAAGGCCCGGGGGAGCTAACTAGATAGTTAGCGCTAAATTCGGGGCCTGCTCTAGGTCTTAGAAGTTCCTATAGGTCCTCCTATTAAAGTTAGGAAGGCCTGGGGGAGTAGACTATTATATTAGTTCTTACCCTAGGCCTTAGGGAGGCCCGTAAGGTGCCGCTTCTATTACATATAAATATCCCCGCTAATTCGCTATACTAACCATAGTAGGAGGCTAGTCTAGTTTATAAAAGCTCCTAGCAGGGCTAGGAGAAGTAAGGGAAATATTACTTAGTCCCTGCTAAGGGTTAAGTTAACTCCCCTAGCAGTAGTAATTTTCTAGGTTTTATAAGAGCTTATAGTTGCCTGTAGGGTTATAACCTATTATAGGATTTAATACTGCTAGCTAGCATTATAGGGATTTAGGGAGCCTAATCTTACGTAGTGTTTAGGGGGGTCCCTTATAACCCTAGCAATTCCTAGGTTATGCTATAGGGAAGGTAATTAAAGCAAACAAAGGGAGAGGGGAATTCCTTATAAGGTAAAGATATAGATAATTCTTTAGTACTACTCTTTGCTACGTCTAGAAAGGTAATTCCTAAAGCTATTAATATAAGGTGCTATAGTAAGAGGGAGGATAGTTACTATGCCTGCTTGCTAGTAAATGTAATCTTAATTATAAGGGATGTAATAACTCTCTGTTAAGATCCCTTAGTCTAGTCTTAGCTTGTATTACTATCACAAGCTTGCTAGTAATAAATAATTAGTCTAACAGGAAGTAAATATTACGTTTTTGTAGGAAGTTATAAAAAACGCAAATAACTTTAGTGTTCCTATGTTTAAAGGCTTCTTTAGTCTAGTCTATAAATTAGTCTCTAAGCTTCTACTAAAGGAGCTTACTAGAGAGGTCTTTAGTCTTAGCTTCTATAATAAAGAAAGCAATTCGGCTATATATTTTAGCACTTATAGCCTTGCTAAGATTAAAATCTAATAGGTTAAGCTTATGCTAGTTTATTGTAATTACTTTTTTGTGTGTTAATAGGATCTGAGGGAGCTCTAGGATCTTATTATTAAGATTAACAAATTAGGGGCTTTGTTTACCTATAAATATATATTATACTTAGTAGTGAAGAGAATAGAAATCTAATAGAAAAATAGTAAAGCAGGTAGTAATACAGGTAAAAGAGTAGAAATCCGTGGCAGTCGTTAGTCTAGACTAATAGATTTAATTAAATTAAGGGCTTAATAAATCTTATAATAAACAAAAGATATAATAATTCCTCTAATAGGCGTTTAAGGCTAGAAAGAGAAAAGATTATACCTATTAAAGCAAGCGGCACAGTGCTATAGCAAGCTTCCTTTCTTAGCATAAAACAGCTCTGCAAATAAACCCTAAAGAGCTTCCCTAAAGGGGATAGATTAAATCTATTTATAATCGCGGAATTATCTCTTCTATATTGCTTCCTTCGTTTAGTAGGATTAACTCTACTAATTTCGTAAAAAATCAGCTACTATAAGCAGAAACTAGCGTTCTATAAGATACGTAAATCTAGCTAATCTATGGTATAATTACTACTAATTAGTATTAATTTGTACACAAGCGAATTAATAATAAAGGTATAAGAAATAACAAGCAATGCGCGCGCAAAAGGAAGTACTAGGATTCTAGTTAATATTGTTATTATTACTATTTAGCTAGCTAAGTGGGAGGCCTTTTAGTGGTTTTTGTAACGCGCAAAGTTGTGGGTTATATGACCGGCGCACTAGCCACCTATCCGAGGCGAGCTCGGATGCGGCCAATTAGGATGCGCCGGGTCCACGTTAACCCGACCCGTTGCGTTGATATCAACAATAATATATATAATTATAATAACTTCTATATTTATTTCTTTAGCTATAACTATAGCGTGTTATGTGTGTTTTGGGGATATTAGGGTTATACTAATTAGTACCTATTATATTATAATAACTATTGCTATTTCCTTTGTTACTTTGTATAAGGATCTAATTAAGGAATTAGATTTAATTAGCTAAGTGTTTAATACATTTAGTAAGGAGGGATTAAAGGCTCTTTATATTACATTAATTTCTAGCATAAAAAGAGAAGAGTGCTAGTGTTAATATTAACGTAATAGGTTAGGTTAATATAAACCTAGTGCATCCTAATTAGCTGCATCTAAGCTTACCTTAGATAGGTAGCTAGTGCGCTAGTTACATAACCTATAACTTTACGCATTATAAAAACTACTAAAAGGCCTCCCACTTAGCTAGCTAGATAATAAGATTAACAATGTTAACTAGAATCCTAGTACTTCCTTTTGCGCGCGCATTGCTTGTTATTTCTTGTACCTTTGTTATTGATTCGCCTGTGTACAAATCAACAGGGAGGCCTTTTAGTGGTTTTTGTAATGCGCAAAGTTATAGGTCATGTAACCGGCGCACTGGCCACCCATCCGAGGCAAGCTCGGATGCGGCCAATTAGGATGCGCCGGATCCACGTTGACCCGACCCGTTGCGTTAATATTAACAATAATGCTACTGCTTAAGATTTATAACTCTTAATAGAGTAGTTGCTATTACAAAGATTAAAGTATATATGCTTCTTATAATAACTCTTATAATAACCCTTTTATTAGGTCTTATACTACTCTTTTTACCTAACTTTCTATCCTAATTATAATCTTATTTATATTAATAAGAGTCTTAAGCGCTTAGTTTAGTAAAGTCTTTATTATTATATTAGCTAGGTTATCTTTGCTATTAATCTAGCGGATTTTAAAGATTTCTCTATGTTTATATAATTACTAAAGAGCTATAATATTAATTATTAATTACTTCTCTTTAGTAGTACTAAGCTTAATAAGGTATTTATATAGCGAATTTAAATCTATATATAGGATTATTAGAATTTCAGGTAGATTAAGCTAGTCTATAATTATCTTAATAGTTATACTAATTACGTAGGCTATATTAGCACCTTAAACTATACTATATAATTTAGAAGTAAAGGCGCTATATATAACACACTTACACTTTATTAAGCTATATATAATAATGTTGCCTTTTATTATAAATTAAGCCTTACTAAAGTCCTTATTTCTAATTATAATAAGGTATTTAATCTAAGAGCTAAAGTCTTTATTATTTATAAAGGATTTGTTAATAAAGACAAAGAGATTCGCTCTTTTAAGGTTAATTAGGATATAACACAGCCCTTAATCTAGGTAATCTATCTACTACTGTGTTGCGCTAGATAGAGGTCAAGGCGACGTATGGCTCGTCACCACGGCGGTCTATACACAAGGTTATAATAACTTAATTAGTTATATAAGTTAATAATATAAAGAGACCTATACTATTAGGATCGCGGTCCCTAGATTAATTAGTATTATAAGGCCAAGTCGGATTATCATAACGTGGCCGCGCGCACGCGGGTAAGAGGGCTGAAAGCAAGGCAAAAAGGTTAATAATAATGCTACCTAACTACTAAAGGCACGCTAGCCTTTATACTATATAAACTAATTAATCCTTCTTCCTAGCTATAACCTATAACCCCCTAAGGCCTTTATTCTTAATAACTATAAGGGTTATGTTACTCCCTATATAATCCTCCCTAGATGTGAAAAAAAAACAAAAAAAGCGTTAACTAGTAACGTGACTATTTAATCCTAGCGCTCTAATTATAACAAACCTAAACTATATAACTCTTAAGACAACTTTAGGGTCTTTAGCGTGTTTAGCATAGTTAGCTACATAACCCTTAGGGTTTGTAGCTATTAAAAAGAAAAGGTAAATTGCTACTTCTGTGGCGTCTCTAGCTCCTTAAATAATCCTTAGTTATTACACTACTTATAGCAGCAAGCCCTCCTAGCGCGTGCATTAGCTTAGTCTTTTTAATTTAGCTATTCCTAGTCTGCTTAGCTATACTTAGCCTTAATTACGTCCTAGGCCCTTAGATTAACTAGTCTAGGAGGTATAATAGACAGCAAAGTCCTATTCTAAGGCTCTTGTATAATATTAGGCCTTAGTAATACCTTTTCCCTTTTAAAAAGCCTAATAATATCTACTATAGTGTAAGCGCCTGCAGCTCTAATCCCTTTATCCTATTCTAAAGTAATAGTAGCTTTATAATACCTCTTATAAGGCTAGCTACTAGTCCTAGTCTACTCCCTATAAAATTAAGTAGCATAAGGCTAGGGATTATTATAAAAAGACCTATCTTAGCTTAG
>SRQA01000101.1:0-38161 GCA_018360365.1 Claviceps citrina
TTAGTAAGGATTTATTATAAATTATGCTTTATAGTTACTAATAAAAGTCTTTAATTAGAGGGCATTCTAGCTACTATAAGAAGGCTACTTAAGAGAAGCTTATGTAAAGGTTTGCTATAAATAATACGCAGCAGGTGTAATAGGAGCTGTAAATGCATTCTCCTCTAGTAATTCTCTATTATTAATATTATATATAAGTTCTTAGAGTTTTTAAAGTTACTGCTTCTTTCTTACTTAATTAATACGCTCTTAAAGCGCTAAGATTTTAGCATTATAATTATTACTAATAGGGGTGTCTTCTATAGCTACTATAGGCTCTTACTAACTAGAGGGTGTAATAGGTTATAGTAGTAATCTAAATGTAATACTAGCTCTAAGTATAGCTATAGGTCTTTGTATAGATTTAGTGCCTTCTCTAGTAACTTTACTACTATTACGCATTAAGTTACAAGTCTAAACTATAATAACTTTCTTAATCTAATAGTCTAATATAAACAAAAGAATTAAAATTATTATAAATAGGTTAGGGATATTAGAGTAAGAGATTAAGGAAGTTATAGCTTATTTAAAGGTATATAGTAATAGGTAATAGTCTTAATTCTTGCCCCCTTCTATCTAATTTAGTTAGAGGTCTATGCCTATATAATTATAAGTATTATATGCCTCTAGTCCTTACTATAAGTCTAGCGGTTATACCTTGCTATAAGTCTAGCGCTTATACGCGGCGAATAACCTTGTTATATAACGCGAATCTAACAGAGGCTTGCTTATGCAAATGGATCCTGTTGGCCTAAGGCAACCTCGTGGCTTTCTAGTCCTAACAGTGTGCCTGCTACTTTCTAGTATTATATTAATAACGCCCTTAGTAATGCCCTTAGTAACTTTATTATAGTATACTTAAATAATATCCTAGTTTATTTTAGTAGCTTAAGGCGTAACTATTTACAGAAGGTTTATATAGTTTTTAGCTACCTATAGGCAGCAGGCCTTTACCTTAACCTTAATAAGTCTATCTTTACTACCTAATAAGTCTACTACCTTAGGTATATTATTATAGTAGGTAAAAGTATATGCCCTAACCCTGCTAAGGTCTAGGCTATTTAGGACTAGGCAGCCCTAATAAAGCTATAGGGTATATATAGCTTCCTTAGTTTTATAAATTTTTACTATAACTTTATTCTAAATTTCTCCTAAGTTACTAACCCCCTTTATAGTTTTATAAAAAAGGGCATTCCCTTTATTTAGGGGTAGTAAAAGGCTTATGCTTTTAATAAGCTTAAGCGCCTCTTTATCTTAGACCTAATCCTAGCTTAATAAGACCCTAACTAGGATATAATAGTTAAGGCAAACTACTCTAGTATTACCCTTAGTAATTACCTTCTCTAGCTCTAAATAAATAGTGTTTAATACCCTATTGCTTATTACTTAGCCTAGCTAGCCCCCCCTTAGTAAAACTATACTATTTATAATAAGAAGCTCCTAGCTATTATCTCTTGCCTTAAAGTATAGTTAGCTAAGCTCTAGGGTATTTCTAAGCACTTTACTATTTATATTAATTATAAGAGCTTTAAGTACTTTATAACCTCTAAAATTATAACTAAGTATTAAGCTTACTAGGCTAAGACACTCTTATAGTATTATTACTACTTATAGTACTAACCTATATAATACTAGTAGTATACTAATATACTCTCCTAATAAAGCTAGGATAAGGTAGGGCTAACCCTATAGTATAGCTACCTTTTTTAACCTTTATTTATCTAGGCTATCTCTATAAGTAACCCTAACCCCTTTAGCACTAATATAGCGCTACCCTTTAGTAACTAGGTCTTTTCCTTTCCTTACTTTTAAGTACTTTAAAATATAGTAATTACTTATAATATAATATACTACTACTGCCTTACTACTATTTATAAAAATATATAATAATTTCTTACTAAGGCTAAGATAAGGAAGCAAATTATAGACTATAGTATTAGTGCTTATAAGGTGCTTTAGTTCTATAGCTAAACATAAGTGCCTTAATAGAAGCTATTAATAACTACTCTTATTTAGGAGTGCTATAAGTTACTAGTAGTAGGCTATTTAGGTTATAACACTACTTTCTAAACCCTTTAGTAATAGTTCTACTAGGCAGGCATATCCTAGGATATTACTTACTATATCTAGAATTATTACTACTATAGTAGCTATAAAAGCTACTAGTAGTAGTAAGGCCTCTTAAAACCCCTCCCTATTCCTAACTACTTCTAGTCCTAGATTTTAGTTAACTTTATAATAGGCCTGCCTATATATAAGCTATCTAATCCCTCTTTCCTTATAGTAATTATAAACTACCTTTTTAAGTTTATTTAGCTTAAGGCTATAACTAGTATCTTTACTAAGGCATATATAAAGAGGTTTAAGATATACTAGTAGTAGTTCTATAGGTTCCCTACCTTTATTATTACTAACTATAGCTTAGACTAGCTAAGTAAGTTCTAGACTACCTTATGCTTAATTATTAAGACTAAATAATTACTTTTTACCTCCTATTACCCCTAGACTAATAAGGGCATAAAGTAAGCTAACTAAAAGGTATAAGCTATCTTATATTTTTATATTTTTTTCTTATAGTTTAATTAGCCTAAGCACCTAGTAATATACTAGCTTATGCTTAATAATTAGGCTTTCTTTATTACTAGCTTTAGTCTAAACTAGCTACTTTATAAATATAATATTAATTTAGTTTAGGTTCTTATAAACCTTACTTCTAGTGCTACTATAGGCATAGGATAGGTAGCTTAGTTTGCCTTATAACTTTAGGAGGTTTCTAAGCTAGCTTAGGTAGCTATTACCTTTACTTAGTAATAATAATAGGATAGTATAGCTACCTCCTATTACTTTATAAAGTAGTTCTAGGTTAGGAACTAAGTATAGCTTTCCTTTTACTATATTAAAACTAACTACTCTTCTAAGAAGCTAGACTAGGTAGTAGCTAAGTATTATATTATAGCTATCCCTATACTACTAATAGTCTATCTTAATATACCTTAGGGTATTTACCTTATCTTTTATATTAACCTTACTAAGCACACTACTACTAATTTACTTCTTAGCTAGCCCTAGTGTAATATATGCCTAGGGCCTATATAAGTATAAAATAATAAGAATAATAAGCTTTATAAAAAATACTAGGTTAAAAAGGTACTAGTAGCTTATAATACATAGGGCTATAGGCACTATTAGGATATTCTTATTAAATAAGTAAAATACTTAATACTAATATAAGAGCTACTTAAGAACCTAGCAAATATATAAGCCTTAGCAAACTATAAGGCAGAATAGGGTAGTGTATAGTATAATAATAGTCCTTAGTAAGTTCTTAAATAAGGTTCTCTTATAAAGCTATATATATTTACTACTTAAGGCCTAACTTACCTTAAATTTATTTCCTTCCCTCTCTTTTTTACCTACTCTTTTTCCTCCCTTACTTTAGTAAACCTTATATTAGTTACTAAGTAACTTTAGGGGTAGCTTATTATTATAGGGGTTAGGGGAGGGGGTATTATACTATATTTAGAATAATACTATTAAGATTACTTATATATCTCTTTTATCTCTCTTTTAGTAATAATAATAGCTCTTTAGTATATACTCTTATAAGATATATTAGAGGTATTAAAAGGTATTTAGTAATTCCTTTACTTATAAGCTAGGCTTATAGGATTACTATAGTAGCTATATAATACTTTATAGTATTACTATCTACTTCTTTATAGCCTTTTATATAGCCCTAAAGGATTATATAATATACTACTAGTAGCTAGCTATAGCCTAGGTATTTTACTTCCCTTATATAAATAATATACTTCTAAGCTAAGTAAGGGGTTAGACTAGTAGCTATATAATACCCTAGATAAAAGCGCTAGGGAATATAAGGAATAGGTTAGTAGCTATATTACTAGGTAGTATAAGTATAGTACTCCTTATAATAAGTATATTATTAGTAAGTATAGTAGTAGTAAGGGTATTATAAATAGTCTAAATAATAACTAGGGCATACTTAGTATAGTAGTATAGGTTAGTAAATCTATTACCTAGGGCATAGAATTTAGGTATTAAAATAGCAGCTATCTAAATTTACTAGGTTCCCTTATAATATACCTCTAGTATAATAATAATATAGCCCCTAGCTATAGCTTATATTAGGGCGTGTATAGTATACCTAATATAGGAATTAGCTACTAGTATATATATATCTTATATATATTTCTAGCAGCCCTTTTAGTAGCTTTTATATAACTTCCTATAGGGACTATGCTTATAGTCTAGTTTACTTAATTAAATAGTAATAAGAATATACTAAATATAAGGCAGGTTAATAGTTATAAGTATAGTATTACCCTTCTTATTAAAGTCTTTTTTTATAATAAACTTACCTAGGGCCTATACCTAGTACTAGTATAAGGGCAGGATATTACCTTATATACTAAAAGGTAATTATAAAGGCTAGTATAGTATACTTAAGGGAGGCTATAGTAGCTATAGGTATATATAGGTAGCTAGGGCAGGCAGGGGCTACTTACTAATATTCTAAAAGCTATATAAGAGGAATAGTGC
Organism: Claviceps citrina; assembly: GCA_018360365.1. Classification (NCBI taxonomy): domain Eukaryota; kingdom Fungi; phylum Ascomycota; class Sordariomycetes; order Hypocreales; family Clavicipitaceae; genus Claviceps; species Claviceps citrina. The sequence continues at coordinate 4,603 of SRQA01000101.1, forward strand.
TTAGGCATAGCCTAGGTAGTATAATAGTAGTAAGTACTATAGTAATAGTAGGCCTTAGGGCAGCTATAATATAATAAGTAACTAGGTATAAAATTTAGTAATATAAAGTAGGCTTAGGAATAATAATAAGTTTATAAGAAAGTAATAGGTAATAAAATAAAAACTCTTTATAATAAAAGGAATAAAGAAGGATAGTTAGCAGGACTCTAGGAGTAGATAAAACAAGGTTTTTATACCTCTAATAGGCGTCTAATATAGTGTTATCTAGTCTAGGTATTATATATAAATAATAATAACTATAGGTTCTTATAATACTAGCTAGCTATACTAGCTATTAATAACTTGCTTCTTATGCCTAATATAAGCGCCTTACTTTAACTAAGTACTAACATTAGGCAGGTTGCTTAGATATAGTCTAACTACTAGTAACTATTAATAGCCTATATCTTACTTTTATGCTAGCTATTTAGTGTAGTATATTATGCCTACACCGCGCTTATTATGTTTATTATATTACTTATTTATACTACCTAGTAAGGTTTATAGTTTTATTTAGTTTTATATTCCTTTATCTTAGTTTACTTGCTTATTCCTAGACTATCTCCTTAACTTACTAGTCTAGTGCCTATTCTAGCTAGGCTAGCTTACTTCCCCTAATAGTGTTTATGCTTATCTCCTAGTAACTATAAATATAATAAAAATGTTTTATTTATTAATTTACTTACCTATAGCTTTTTCTTACTAACCTAGTGCTTTTATATAAGTAGTATTTATATAGTATAGCTACTACCTAGGGCGGAAGGCTATATAATAGTATTAGGCTTTGCCTAATATAAGGCTAATATAAGTGTATATTAGTAGTTATACGCACCTTGCCTTACGCGTAGGGCTTATATATAATAATAAGGGGGTATTTATAGCAAGGGTATAAAGGGGGTATAATAAGGTCTTTATATTACCTTTCCTTCCTTTCTCTTTATGTTTTTTAATAGTATTCCAACGCCTATTAGCAGTAGCAATAGGGCTAGTCCATAACAATTATACTTGTTAAAAATCAAATATAACCTTACTTTTTTTAAAACTTAAAGTATTTTCTTTACTTTTCTAATATAATTTTTTTTAATTTTATTAAATATACTAAAATAATATTAATATATACTATAACAGTAACGTTAAATCGATGTCTTGATTATAAGCTCTATTAAGTAGTAATAATCTATCTAAAGGGAAAAAAAGAAAAAGAGAGTATAAAGGGAGAAAAAGGGTATTTACCTGCTCTTTATATATATAAGAGAGCAGGGAGATAGCTAAGAGGTCTTAGCTTTATAGCTAAGACATACTATATAGGTATATATATGCTATATCCCTATAATATTACCCCCCCCCTTATATAAAGAGTAGCGCGCTATTTTATATTATAAGATTACTTAGTTAATTACTTAGTTATACTTATTATCTCCTATTATTTAGTCTAGTAAAGCGTAGACTTAATAGTATATATTATTATATTATACTATTAGTTTTAGTTTATTTTTTTTTTCTTTTATAAAACATAGCATAACCTTCTTACCTACCTTTACTTTCTTATTTTATTTAGTCTTTCTATTGCTTTCTCTTAAATATTCTCTATTATTATTTTAATATTATTTCTTATTATAGCTCCTATAACTTAAGCATAGAAAGAAAAGAAGAAGGGCTAGAATAATATTCTTATGCCCTTAGCTAAGAGAACTTATTATATATTACTTACTAGTGCCTTAAAGATTTTTAATTAAATTATAAGTAATAAAGAATATAAGGAATTAATTAAGAAGAAGGTAGTAAAGGCACTTAAAGACATAAAAGAAAAGATTAAAGATTCTAATTATATGTTTATTTATATAAAGCCTTTTAAGGCTTTTTTAGGCTATATTTAAAAAGTAAGTTAGTGCTATCTTATAATTTATAATATACTAAATATTAGGTAGCACTAGTATAATTTATATTTCTATAAACAAAAGGTTTATCCTTAAGTATTTTATTTAATTTTAAAAGGAAGTCTTAAATAATATGTCTTATACTACATAAGTTCTACTAAGAAACCTAGTAAATATACTTGCTTTATAGTGTGTATTCCCTGTTTCCTATATAAAGTATTACTAAATATTTATAGCCTAACCCTAAGGGAAGTATTACTAATAAGTAAGATAAAGCAGTAGAAGTATTCTACTAAGCTATGCTTATATATAATAGTAAAAAGCCTAGTATATTATTCTAAAATCCTTAGTAAATCCTTACTAATTTTATTATAAAAACATATACTACCTAGAGAGTAGTGTCTAATTAAATTCTATAATTATAATAAGTATTATAAGTTACTCCTAGTAAGTTAAACACAGAGTAATAAAAGATAAATATAAGTATATCTCTTACTACTATATAAACTCTAAAAAAGAAAAGTAAGGAAATATATAATATTTCTAGTAACTTATTATCTAAGGAGACTAATTTATTTAAAAGTAATAAAATAGCAGATAGATTATTAAGTAGGTTAAAACTACTAGAATAGTAATTATTTATAAGAAAACTCCCTTCTTTATTATTTATTTTGCCTTCTAAGCGTGCGTGTAATTAGGCTTCTAGTAATAAGAAGCCTTCTAAAAAGAATATTAATCTTTAGCCTAATAAAAAGACTAAGTAAGTTAATTTTATCACGCCTATTAGAAATACTAAGTAATAAATAATTACCTATAGTTTGTAAACTATAATATATAGCAAAATAAATATAATTAACATTACTAATTCCCTAGGTTATAAGGTATTTAATAACAGAGTTAGTAAGCCTTATAATATAAATATTACTCTTCTCCTTAATAGTTTACAAAAGTCTACTAAAGCTAATTTAGCTATTCTTATAAAGCTCTATAATTTACACGCAAAGCAAGAGCGTAATATTATTCACGTAATATAAGCTTCTTATAACAAAAGTAACTTATATACCTAAAGTATATATAACTACTATATAAAAAGATTTTCTACTCTTATTCTATGCTTAGAGGAATATAAGGAGCAAATTTAAGAGCTATAAAGCAAGGAGCATAATAAAGTTACTAATTTATAAAAATAGTTTAACTAGTTTAAGAAAGAGCTACACAGGTTTAATATAACTAATTTTATAAATCTAGAAGGAAATGTAGGTAGCTTAATAAATAATATATTATAAAATTAACACGCTATTTAGGAATTACATGCTAAGTTAAACAAACTAAGAAAGGAATTTAATATAGCTTTAGTAAAGGTTAATAAGGACTAAGAGGGAATTATTTACTATTTTAATCTTTATAGTATTAGGATTTAATAAATAGGAATTTCTTTTATAATTATTAAGATTTACTATTATAGTATAGCTTTAGTAGCTTTATTAGAGTAAAGAAATTCTTACTAAGCAAATATTTCTTCTAAGTTCTTAAGCAGCTCTTATGTAGGTTTATTATATCTCTTTTATTTAATAAGGACTTATTAATACTTTTCTCCTTTTCCTAAATCTTTCTTTAATTTTTATTATAGAATTCTCTCTACTTTATATTCTTCTTCTTCTTAGTCTGCTCCTACTATTACTAGCCCTAGTCTAGTATTTATAGTCTTCTAAGATAGGAGTAAATTAAATATAGCTAATAATAGTAAATCTATATAAAAGCAATTCTATATTTGTTTAGGTATATCTAATTTTATAGTATAGGAGTTAATAATTTTAATTACCTAATATTTCTTATATAACTATATAAGTTTCTTTAAAGGTTAATTAGTAGGAATATTTTTTAGTAATAGCTATACCTAATCTCCTACTTAGTATCTTATTATAAGGGATTTATGCTTATTTGCGCTTTCTTTTACATGTTATTAGCTAGCTACTATTACTAGTTAAGCAAATTCTATAGCCTCTTTTAATTATTATATAAAGTCCTTAGCTCTTAACCTTAGTAAATTTATTAGTACTACGCTTCGCTTTACTTCTTTAATTACTATAATATAATAACTATATAATAAGAAAAAGGGACTAAGTCCTATGCTTATAGTATCCCTATTATTAATAGCTAATATTACTTCTAGAAGTAGTTATTTTTAATTAGTTTAAGTATATATTATAAAAGCTTAAAAATAAGTTAATACCTTCTAATTTACTCTTTCTATACTTTTATTAGTTTTTAGGTAAAAAGCTATACTTAATCTTTGCTTTATTCTAACTAATTTATAAAGTCTTCTCTAGAAGGCTCTAGTCTAATTTATCCCTCTATTAAATATAATAGCTTTTAGAAATCTATAGTATCTTTAAAAACACGTAATAAAGCGTTTAGTATATACTTCTACTATTATGCTTTTTATTACTTTTAGTATTACTTCTTTTAATAAATAATTAGTAATTACTATAATATTTTCCGCGTTATTTTTATCTATAGTAGGAAGATTTACTATAAAGTTAATAAAAAGCTTACTTTTAAAATATTCTAGTATAGGTAATAGTTTAAGTAATCCCTGCTTCTTTTATTACTAAATTGCTTTTCTTCCGCATATATTATAGTTCTAAAGGAACCTTCTTATATATTAGTATAATCCTAACTAAAAGTATTCCCTTAATATTAAGGCGATTATACCTTCTCTTCTAGGATATCCTATAAGCTAAGAGTTATATATATTCTATATAAAACCTGTCTAAAGTAGCTCTAAATTAGGAATCTAAATTCGGTCCCTAAACTATAAGAATCTTTATTTATTAATTTTACATTCTGTAATAAATACTATTAGTTTCTTTAAGTTATTCTTTAGAGAGGGTAGTAATTACTCTTCTAATTTTACTACTTAATAAATATTAAGGAAGTACTAATCTTCTCTTATAGCTTTATTCTAAAGCTACTATAAGTCTAGGTATATAAAGAGTTCTTTACCCTCTAGTAAATAAATATCCTTTATTAGGATTTTTATAGCTATACTATTTTGTAGCTTTAAAGCTAGTAGCTATTTATCCCTTAGTAATTAAAAAACCTAGCTTAATATCTGCTTATTATTAATACTAGTTAGTATATCTTATTCTTATTAAGACAAAGCATTAGGGAGGGCGCTTACTACTCCTAGTTAGAATTCTAAATAAAACTAGTATTTATCTAAGATATCTCTCTAATAGATTTGCCTCTTAGTAAGCTTCTTAGTTATAGTAAAGTGTAAGAGGTTTTTATAATTAAATATAACTATAATAAATTCCTTTATGCTTCTTAGCTTAGGGGACTATATTTTAAAGTATCTAATAATTATAAGGAGTTCCTTATTAAAGATCTTATAATTACACTTAGTAGGAGTAAGTCTTTTTAAAAAGTAAGCTACTAGTCTTTAAATCCTACCTTTACCCTTTTAGGATAAATATTCTCTATAAGTATAGCTAGAGTAATTAGCTTTTACTCTTATCTTAAGGTTAGGGTCTTACTAAGCTAAAATTAGCTTTAAAATAAAGAGATTTTTAAGTTTCTAAAAGGTAGTTTCTTATTCCTTTTCCTATATAAAGAGCGTTCCTTTTATTATTAAACTAAGGAGAGGTAAGGCTATATTAAAGTATTTTAGGATAAATTATTAATAAAAGTTTATAAAGCTTAGGAAGCTTCTTACCCCCTTAAGGGATTTTAGGGCTTCCTAGTCTTTAATAGCTTATACTTTCTTAGGGTTTATACAAATTCTTTTTGTTACTTTAATAATAAATCCTAGATATTTTATTTCTTAAATAAAGAAGTTATACTTATTAATATCTAGATATAACCCTGCTTCTCTTAGAGCTTAAAGTACTTTCTTTATCTTTTTAATATAATCCTTTTTTAATCCTATTAAATACACTAGAATATTATTAATATATACTAATATAAATATATTTAGGTACTACTAGAGCGCGTTATTTATATAATATTAAAAGGTAGCTAGTGCTCCTAATAATCTAAATAGTGTAACTAGATATTTAAATAGTCTAAATCTAGTTTAAAAGGCTATTTTTTACTTATCTCCTTCCTAGATTTTTATTTTATAAAAAGCAGCTTATATATTAAATTTTAAGAACTATTTCGCTTTAGCTAAGTAGTTTAGCATTTCCTTAATAAGTAGTAGTGTATACTAATTTGCTTAGGTAATGCTATTTAACCCTTTGTAATTTATATAAAAGCATAGACCTCCTCCGGGTTTTTTTATAAATAAAACTAGTGCTCCTACTAGTAAGCTACTTACCTAAATATATTATTTATCTAATAGGTTTATTAGTATATAATATAACACTAGGAGTTTGTCTCTAAATATCCTATATAATAGTCCCTAGGGAACTACTAGCTTCTTTCTATTAGGGCCTTTAATTAAGTTAATTTTATAATTAGCTCCTTTCCTATAAGGAGGTAATTCTTTGCTCTTTAATTTCGTAAATAGCTCCTTAAATTCCTAAAGTTTTTATAAAAGTTTATTTTCTAACTTAACTTCTTTCTTTAAGGCTAGAGCCTTGTTTATATTAGCTAATATAGCAAGATAAATAAAGTCTCCTTATTCCCTCTCTTCTTTAGGTCTTTTGTATATATATCTAATTTTAGCCCCTATAATAAAAGCAGCTATTATAGTAGGCTTTTTCTGCTTTAATTATTTATTATTATACCTAACTTTAAAGACTTCTAATCTATTTGCATTACTAATAGCAATTTTATACTTAGCTATATAATATATAATGTCTTTATATTCTATCTATTCTTTGCCTAGGATAATATTATAGCAGAGCTTTAGTATAATATAAGCCTAGATAATTATCTTATATCCCTTAAGGTTTGCTTTAAAGTAAGTTATTTCCTTTATCTAGGAATTTTAAGAGACTACTTTAGTTAACCTTCTAGGAGGGATAGGTATACGCAAAAAGCCTAATTTAGTTACAAACTATTTGTTTACTATAGCGTAACTAGTGTATCCTTTATTAACTAGTATATTATCTGTAAACGTAATTTAATTACATAATAAAAATACTAAGAAAGGACTATTATTTATTCTTAGTTAATTATTCTAATTTAAGTTAGGGTTTCCCTTTAGCTTCTAAGCACGCCTTTGCTTAGAAGCTACTCTTTTCCCTTGCTATTAGAGGTCTTATTTCTTTTTTTCTTTTTTTCCTTTTCTTTCTCTTTAGATTTAATATAATTTACTTTAGATTCCTTTAGTTAAAGAGGCGGAGCTATTAGGTATTAAGGCACCCTATAGTTCTTTCCTTTATAGCAAAGGCAAAGCCTATTTTCTAGCCTTTTCTCTTATTCTTCTTAAGTTACCTAAATAGTATATTGCTTTTTCTTTCCTTTATTATTCTTAGTCTTTATAGTATTAACACTACTTATATTAGTATTACTCTTACTATCCTTATTAGATTACGTAGGTTTATTATAGTTTCCTTTAGGATTAAACTAGGAATTCCCTCCCTTTTTAAAGGCTTCTAATTTTAATATAATTTTACTAATCTTACTAACTCTTTCCTAATAATTTACTAGTAAGGAGACTATAACTAAAGTACTCTTTAGTAGCTTATTTAAGGCTATAACTAATATTTTAGACTTTACTAAGTTAGTTTATTTAATATTACTTACTCTTACTAATTATAACTCCTAAGTAGCTAGGAAGTTAATAAATCTAGTATTAGGAGCCTGCTTTAGTTTAAATAGTATAGTAGCTTTTACTACTCCTTTATTTAAGTTATAGTAATAAGCGTGTAAGAAAGTTATAAAGTTATTAGGATTTTTTAAACTATAAGTACTTCCTTTAATAAAGAAAGGGTTAGTAACTCTAAGGGCTAAAGATTCTAGCCTCTTAAAAATAGCATAGAATTTATTTAATAGTTTACTAATAAAAGCTATATTCTAATTAAGCTTATGCTTTATAGCTTCTTCTTATATAAGGAAATTTATATAAGTCCTATTAAACTTTAAAGGCTAAGGGAGTAGCTTTCTCTTAAGTAAAGCGCTACTTACTTTATAATTATCTAAAGAGGCGAATAGTATTACTACTAGCTAATTTCTCTTAGATTAGATATTTCTAGATGTATTTACTCCTATAGTTACTACTATAGGATTCCTACTTCTATAGTTACTAGAGAATTATATACCCTAAAGGTTAAGGCAGGCTACTACTTCTACTAGCTATCCTTTAACTTATATATTCTAAGTAGCTTGTTTGTTTAATATTACTTAAAGGCTTTAAAGACTTTCTTTAGAATCTTCTTAAAGCCTCTAATTACATAATACCTATTAGTAGAGAGCCTCTTCTAAGTTATAGATTCTTCCCTAGGACTAAACTACAAATACTTATAAGCACTTAGGGGTTTATTTAATTTATAGCACTTCTAGGGTTGCTTCTATGTCTCTTATCTTATTGTTTTCCTAGATTAAGGGTCTTCCCCTTCTATTATAAGTTAAGTTTATAATACAAAATTAAAGGTTTTAAACCAAAGCTACGCTACTTAAGAGCAATGCCTTTACTATAATTTATAAGGGGTTAAGATAAATTATTATATAATAGTAATATTAAATTAATATCTTAATTATAAGCTTTATTAAGTAGTAATAATTTATATAAAAGGAAAAAGAGAAAAAGAAAGTATAAAAGGAGAAAAAAGGTATTTACCTACTCTTTATATATATAAGAGAGCAGGGAGAGAGCTAAGAGGTCTCGGCTCTGTAGCCGAGACGTACTACACGGGTGTATGCATGCTACATCCCTATAACATATACTAATATAAATATATTTAAGTATTATTAAAGTATATTATTTATATAATATTAAAAGATAGCTAATACTCCTAATAATTTAAATCATATAACTAAATATTTAAATAGTTTAAATTTAGTTTAAAAGGCTATTTTTTATTTGTTTTTTTTTTTAATTTTTATTTTATAAAAAGTAGCTTATATATTAAATTTTAAGAATTATTTTACTTTAGCTAAGTACTTTAGTATTTCCTTAATAAGTAGTAATATATATTAATTTACTTAAGTAATATTATTTAACCTTTTATAATTTATATAAAAGTAAAAACTTTTTTTAAGTTTTTTTATAAATAAAACTAATACTTTTATTAGTAAGTTACTTACTTACATATATTACTATGATAGTATTAGGCTTTGCCTAATGTGGGGCTAATGCGGGTGTGTATTAGTGGTTATGCGCACCTTGCCTCGCGCATAGGGCTTATATATAATAATAAGGGGGTATTTATAGAAAGGGTATAAAGGGGGTATAATAAGGTCTTTATATTACCTTTCCTTCCTTTCTTTTTATATCTTTTAATAGTATTCTAATGCCTATTAGTAATAGTAATAAGGCTAGTTTATAATATTTAAAAAATATTCTCTAGCCTTATATTTCTTTTAGCTACTAAAACAAATTAATATACCTTTAAATATAAATATAAACACATAAGCTAATAGACCTACTTCTCTTATAGTAAAAGATATAATAGTAATTCTTAACTATATTAATATAACCCTAACTATATAAGGTAATACCCTTATAGCTATATAATAGTGCCTTAATACTATATAGGAGCGGGAAGATGCTATTATAGTAGTAATTTAAGCTATATAGGCTACTACTAACTATATAATTTAATTTACTACTACTACTACCTTAGCTATATTCCTTCCCTTACTTGCTAATATAACCCCCCTTTTTAGGGTAACTAACCTTTCTTTACCTTCTATTATACTCCTAGTTTACTATAAGCTAATTCTAATAAGCTCTCCTTATAATAGTAAATAATCTACTTTTAATACCTAGTGCTTCTTTATAGTGTATAAACTATAGGCAAATTATAACTTTATTAGTTTTACTATAAACTAGTAGATATTTATTTACTAGAACCTCTTATCCTTTATTTAGGCTAAGGTTACCTTATTCTTTAAGAAAAGTAATCTTATTTACTATAACCTAGCTACCTTTCTAGATTATCTCTCTAAGCTTTACTCTAACCCTTATTACTATAAAATAGCCCTTACTAAACTTAACTAAATAAAGTAGGCTAGTAATAAATCCTTCTCTACCTTTTTTATTTACTTTAAGTAGAAACTCTCCTTTACTAGTAGCATAAGCTAGGATAATAAGGTTTATCTTACTAAGCTATATTATATACTTAATAAGCAAATATATAATATATATATTAGCTATAGTATCTCCTATAATAATTATAATACTACTATAAAGTAATACTATACTATTACACTAGACCTTAAGACCTTTATACTTAAGGATTACTTCTATACTAAGTATCTAATAAATCCTTTAGCCTAGTATTACTATATTACTAACTATAAGGGGGATATAGCTATATTTAAAGTAAATACTATAAGGACCTAGGGTAAGGGTAGGAAGAAAAAAAAGCTAAAGGCTAAGGATATAGCCTTACTCTTTACTTAGGTATAAGCTAAGTAAGTAACTAACTAAAAGATAGTATATTACTAAGAGTCTAGTACTTACTTATACTATAAAGAGATAAGTTATATAGCTTATAATTACTTCCTCCTTCCCCCTTTTTAGCCTAAGGTCTATATTTAGTAGGCTATTACTAAGGCTAATAACTATAAGTATAAGGAGGAGGAGGAGAATAAAATAAGAAAAGACTAGCTTTTATAGTAAGTCTTATATAAGGGCTTTTAGGCTTTATTATATAGTAGACTTTAGGTTAGAAAGAGGTAGAGTTAATAAAGTATAATAAAATTTATAAATATATATATTACCTAGTATTTTTTATTTTTATTCTCTTTAACTTATCCTTCTTTATAAATACCTTAATTAACTATAGCTATAAGTACTATAGTGCTATTAGTAAGTCTGTGTGATAGTATTGGGCTTTGCCTAATGTGGGGCCGATGCGGGTGCGCATTGGTGGTTATGCGTACCTTGCCTCGCGCATAGGGCTTATGTATAATAACAGGGGGGTATTTATAGCAAGGGTATAAAGGGGGCATAACAGGGTCTTTATATTACCTTTCCTTCCTTTCTCTTTATGTCTTTTAATAGTATTCTAACGCCTATTAGTAGTAGTAATAGGGCTAGTTTATAATATTGAAAAAATATCCTCTAGCCTTACATTTCTTTTAGCTACTAAAACAAGTTAATATGCCTTTAAATATAAATGTAAATGTATAGGCTAATAGACCTACTTCTCTTATAATAGAAAATATAATAGTAATTCTTAACTATATTAATATAACCCTAACTACGTAAGGTAACACCCTTATGGCTGTGTAATAGCGCCTTAATGCTATATAGGAGCGGGAAGACGCTACTATAGCTGCAATTTAGGCTATATAAGCCGCTGCTAACTATATAATCTAATCCGCTACTGCTGCTGCCTTAGCTATATCTCTTCCCTTACTTGCTAATATAACCCTTCCTTTTAGAGTAGCTAACCTCCCTTTCCCTCTTACTACACTCCTAGTTTACTATAAGCTAATTCTAACTAGCTCTCCTTATAATAGCAAATAATCTACCTTTAATACCTAGCGCTTTTTTATAGTATATAAGCTATAAGCAGATCGCAACTTTATTAGTTTTGCTATAGACTAGTAAATATTTATTTACTAGAACCTCTTATTTTTTATTTAGGCTAAGGTTGCCCTATTCTTTAAGAAGGGGGATCTTATTTACTATAACCTAGCTACCTTTTTAGACTATCTCTCTAAGCTTTACTCTAACCCTTATTACTATAAGATAGCCCTTACTAAACTTAACTAAATAAAGCAGGCTAGTAACAAATCCTTCTCTACCTTTTTTATTTACTTTAAGCAAAAACTCTCCCTTACTAGTAGTATAAGCTAGGATAATAAGGTTTATCTCGCTAAGCTATGCCATGTGCTTAATAAGTAAATATATAGCACGTGCGTTAGCTATAGCATCTCCTATAATAGCTATAACACTGCTATAGAGCAGTACTATGCTATTGCCTTAGACCTTAAGACCTCTACGCTTAAGGATTGCTTTTACACTAGATATCTAATAAATCCTCTAGCTTAGTATTACTACACTACTAACTATAAGGGGGATATAGCTATATCTAGGGTAAATACTATAAGGACCTAGGGTAAGGGTAGGAAGAAGAAGAAGCTAAAGGCTAAGGATATAGCCTTGCCCTTTACTTAAGCGTAAGCTAAGTAAGTAACTAACTAAGAGATAGCGCGTTACTAGAAGTCTAGTGCCTGCTTACGCTATAAAGAGATAGGTTATATAGCTTATAACTACTCCTTCCTTCCCCTTTTTTAGCCTAAGGTCTGCATTTAGTAGGCTATTACTAAGGCTAATAACTATAAGTATAAGGAGAAGGAGGAGGATAGGATAGGAAAAAACTAGCCCCTATAGTAAGTCTTACACAAGGGCTTCTAGGCTCTATTACATAGCAGACTCTAGGTTAAAAGGAGGTAGAGTTAATAGAGTATAATAAAATTTATAAATATATAAATTGCCTAGCATTCTTTATTCCTATTCTCTTTAACTTATCCTCCTTTATAAACATCCTAATTAACTATAGCTATAAGTACTATAACACTATTAGCAAGTCTACTACTTAATAGCTAGGCCTTAAGCTTATCTAGCTGCCTTTAAGGCGCTAGGTAAGGACTACTATTAAGGTTTAATAGTAGGAATAATAAGCACTTAAGAGGGAGTCTAGTATTACTTACCTTGCCCGCGCTATAATTAATATTAACAGCTAGTAGTTATTTGTCTGCCTTTATATAGTCCTAGGCCTTGCCTAGGATATAATCTTTAGCTTACTATAAATAGAACACTATAACGTTACCCTCTATGCCGCTTAGCAGGAGCTAATAGTAAGCGTAGCAAAAGGCCTTATAGTATAGGAGTCCTTAAGTTACGCCTAGGGCAAGGCTATATAGGGCATAATAGGGTCTGCCTTCGTAGCTATAGCTAAGCGGGCTTGCTGCCTTTAGGATATAACTATTTAGTTTATAAGCACTAGCTTGCGTAAGTTAATATCTATTCTTTAGGTTACCGCGCCTAAGTTATAGCCTAAGGACCCCTATGCAGCCCTGCTAGCTAAGCTTTGTGACTTTACTAATCTCTTTAATAAGTCTAAGGCAAACGCTCTCCTACCTTACTATAGCACCTTAGACTACTATATTTATCTTTATAAGTCTTCTAATAGGTCCTTCCTCTCTCTCCTTTAAGGCCTATTATACTCTATACCTTAGGACTAGTTACTTAAACTTTAGCAGTAGCTTACAAAGCTCTTAGATAAGGGATAAATCTAAGCTAGCTTTTCTTTAGTAGCTACTCTAGTCCTTTTAGTTAAGAAAGCTAGCAAAGGCTAGCGGTTCTGCGTGAATTACTGTGCTCTTAATAAGATTATAAAGCAGGACTACTACCTATTGCCTCTTATTAAGGAAACCCTTTACTCTCTAGCTTATACACAATAGTTTACTAAGGTAAACGTTTAGGTGGCTTTCTATAAGCTATAGGTTGCTAAGGGGGATAAGGCTCTTATAGTATTCTAGACGTAGTTTAGGCTATTTAAGTGGCTTATTTGCCCCTTTAGCCTAGCAGGTACGCCTACTACTTTCTAGCGTTATATTAATAACGCCCTTAGTAATGCCCTTAGTAACTTTGTTATAGCATACTTAGATAACATCCTAGTTTATTTTAGTGGCTTAAGGCGCGACTATTTGCGGAAGGTTCGCGCGGTTTTTAGCTACCTACAGGCAGCAGGCCTCTACCTTAACCTTAATAAGTCCGTCTTTGCTACCTAATAAGTCTACTACCTTAGGTATATTATTATAGCAGGCAAGAGTATACGCCCTAACCCCGCTAAGGTCTAGGCTATTTAGGACTAGGCAGCCCTAATAAAGCTATAGGGTATACGCAGCTTCCTTAGTTTTGCGAATTTTTACTGTAACTTTATTTTAAATTTCTCCTAAGTTACTAACCCCCTTTATAATCTTATAAAGAAGGGCATCTCCTTTATCTAGGGGCAGCGGGAGGCCCACGCTTTTAACAAGCTTAAGCGCCTCTTTATCTTAGACCTAATCCTAGCTTAATAAGACCCTAACTAGGACATAATAGTTAAGGCAGACTGCTTTAGTATTGCCCTTAGTAGTTGCCTTCTCTAGCTCTAGATAAATAGCATTTAGTACCCTATTGCTTACTACTTAGCCTAGCTAACCCCCCCTTAGTAAAACTACATTATTTATAATAAAGAGCTCCTAGCTATTATCTCCTGCCTTAAGGTATAGTTAGCTAAGCTCTAGGGTATCTCTAAGCCCTTTACTATTTACACTAACTATAAGAGCCTTAAGTACTTTATAACCCCTAAAATTATAACTAAGCATTAGGCTTGCTAGGCTAAGATACTCTTATAGTATTATTACTACCTATAGTACTAACCCACGTAGCACTAGTAGTATACTAATACGCTCTCCTAACAGGGCTAGGATAAGGTAGGGCTAATTCTATAGTATAGCCACCTCCTTTAACCTTTATTTATTTAAGCTATCTTTATAAGCAACCCTAACCCCTTTAGCACTAATATTATACTACCCTTTAGTAACTAGGTCTTTTCCTCTCCTTATCTTTAGGCACTCTAGGATATAGCAGTTACTTATAATATAGTATACTATTACTACCTTACTACTATCTGTAGGAATATATAGTAATTTCCTATAAAGGCTAAGATAAGGGAGTAGATTATAAACTATAGTATTAGCGCTTATAGGGTGCTTTAGTTCTGTAGCTAGATATAAGTGCCTTAATAGGAGCTATTAATAACTACCCTTATTTAAAAGTACTATAAGTCGCTAGTAGCGGGCTATTTAGGTTATAATACTACCTTCTAGACCCTTTAGTAATAGTTTTACTAGGCAGGCATATCCTAAGACATTGCCTACTATGTCTAGAATTATTATTACCACAGTAGCTACAAGAGCTACTAGCAGTAGTAAGGCCTCCTAAAACCCTTTCTTATTCCTAACTACTTCTAGTCCTAGATCTTAATTAACTTTATAACAGGCCTGCCTACGCATAGGCTATCTAATCCCTCTTTCCTTATAGTAATTACAGACTGCCTTTCTAAGTTTATCTAGCTTAAGGCTATAACTAGTATCTTTGCTAAGGCATGTATAAAAAGGTTTAAGACATACTAGTAGCAGTTCCGCAGGTTCCTTACCTTTATTATTACTAACTATAGCTTAGACTAGCTAAGTAAGTTCTAGACTACCTTATGCTTAATTATTAAGACTAAATAGTTACTTTCTACCTCCTACCACCCCTAGACTAATAAAGGCATAAAGCAGGCTAACTAGGAGGTGCAGGCTATCCTATGTTTTTATATTTCCTTCTTATAGTTTAATTAGCCTAAGCACCTAGCAGTGTGCTAGCTTATGCTTAATAATTAGGCTTCCTTTATTACTAGCTTTAGTCTAAACTAGCTACTCCATAAATATAATATTAATCTAGTTTAGATTCCCGCGGACCTTACTCCTAGCGTTACTATAGGTATAGGACAGGCAGCCTAGTTTGCCTTATAACTTTAAGAGGCTTCTAAGCTAGCCTAGGCAGCTATTGCCTTTGCTTAGTAATAATAATAGGATAGCACAGCTGCCTCCTATTACCCCGCAGAGTAGTTTTAGGTTAGGGACTAGGTATAGCTTTCCCTTTGCTATATTAAAACTAACTGCCCCTCTAAGAAGCTAGACTAGGTAGCGGCTAAGTACTATATTATAGCTATCCCTACACTACTAATAGTCTGTCTTAATATGCCCTAGGGCATTTACCTTGTCTTCTATATTAACTTTATTAAGCGCGCCACTATTAATCCGCTCCCTAGTTAGCCCTAGTATAATATATGCCTAGGGCCTGCGTAAGTATAGAATAATAAGGATAATAAGCTCCATAAGAAATACTAGGTTAAGAAGGTGCTAGTAGCCTATAACACACAGGGCTGTAGGTACTGTTAGAATATTCTTATTAAATAGGTAGGACACTTAACGCTAATATAGGAGCTGCTTAAGAACCTAGCAGACACATAGGCCCTAGCAGACTATAAGGCAAAATAGGGTAGTATATAATATAATAATAATCCCTAGTAGGTTCTTAAACAAGGTTCTCTTATAAAGCTATATATATTTACTGCTTAGGGCCTAACTTACCCCTAATTAGTCTCCTTCCCCCTCTCTCCTACCTGCCCTTCTTCCTCCCCTACCTTAGTAAACCCTATATTAGTTACTAAGTAACTTTAGGGGTAGCTTATTATTATAAGGGTTAGGGGAGGGGGTATTACGCTATATTTAGAATAGCGCTATTAAGATTACCTATATATCCCTCTTATCTCTCTCTTAGTAGTATTAATAGCTCTTTAGTATACGCCCTTATAGGGCGCGTTAGGGGTGTTAGGAGGTGTTTAGCAATTCCTTTACCTATAGGCTAGGCCTATAAGATTGCTATAGTGGCTGTATAATGCTCTATAGCATTACTATTTACTCCTTTATAGCCCTTTGCATAGCCCTAAAGGACTATATAGTATGCTACTAGTAGCTAGCTATAGCCTAGGCATTTTGCTTCC
This sequence comes from Claviceps citrina, assembly GCA_018360365.1. NCBI lineage: Eukaryota > Fungi > Ascomycota > Sordariomycetes > Hypocreales > Clavicipitaceae > Claviceps > Claviceps citrina. The sequence goes on from SRQA01000101.1 coordinate 21,188, forward strand.
CTTATGTAAATAGCATGCTTCTAAGCTAGGCAAGGGGTTAGACTAGTGGCTACGTAGCGCCCTAAATAAGGGCGCTAGGGGATATAAGGAATAGGTTAGTAGCTATATTGCTAGGTAGTGTAAGCGTAGTACTCCTTATAATAAGCATATTATTAGTAGGTGTAGTAGTAGTAGGGGTATTATAAATAGTCTAGATAGTAACTAGGGCATACTTAATATAGTAGTATAGGTTAGTAAATCTATTACCTAGGGCGTGGAATTTAGGTATTAGGATAGCAGCTATCTAGATCCGCTAGGTCCCCTTGTAATGCACCTTTAGTGTAATAATAGCGCGGCCCTTAGCTATAGCTTATATTAGGGCGCGCATAGTGTGCCTAATATAGGGATTAGCTACTAGTATACGCATATCCTACACATATTTCTAGCAGCCTTTCTAGCAGCTCTTGTATAACTTCCTATAAGAACTATGCTTATAGTCTAGTTTGCCTAATTAGATAGCAATAAGAATATACTAAATATAAGGCAGGTTAATAGTTATAGGCATAGCGTTGCCCTCCTTATTAAAGTCTCCTTCTATAATAAACTTGCCTAGGGCCTATGCCTAGTGCTAGTGTAAGGGCAGAACATTGCCCTACGCGCTAAGAGGCAGTCGCAGGGGCTAGTGTAGCGCGCCTAAGAGAGGCTATAGTAGCTATAGGTATATATAAGTAGCTAGGGCAGGCAGGGGCTACTTGCTAATATTCCAGAAGCTATATAAAGGAAACAGTGCCTAAGTATAGCCTAGGTAGTATAGTAGTAGCGGGTACTATAGTAGCAGCAGGCCTTAGGGTAGTTATAATATAGTAAGCAACTAGGCACAGAATTTAGCAATGCAAAGTAGGCTTAGGAACAACAAGTCTATAAGGAGGCAATAGGCAATAAACTAAAAACTCTTTATAATAAGGGAGATAGAGGAGGATAGTTAGCAGGACTCTAGGGGCGGATAAGACAAGGTTTTTATACCTCTAACAGGCGTCTAATATAGCGTTATCTAGTTTAGGTGTTACGCGTAAATAATAATAACCACGGGTTCTTATAATACTAGCTAGCTATACTAGCTATTAATAGCTTACTTCTTACGCCTAATACAGGCGCCTTACTCTAACTAAGTACTAACATTAGGCAGGTTACTTAAACACAGTCTAACTACTAGCAACTATTAATAGCCTATATCTCGCTTCTATGCTAGCTATTTAGTGCGGCATGTTATGCCTACACCGCGCCTATTATATTTACTATATTACTTATTTACGCTGCCTAGCAGGGTTTATAGTTCTATTTAGTTTTACATCCCTCTATCTTAGTTTACTGCCTATCCCTAGACTATCTCCTTAACTTACTAGTCTAGTGCCTATCCTAGCTAGGCTAGCTCACCTCCCCTAGCAGTATTTAATATAATAAGGGCGTTTTATTTCTTAATTTACTTACCTATAGCTTTTTCTTGCTAACCTAACGCTTTTATACAAGTAGCGTTTGCATAGCATAGTTACTACCTAGGGCAGAAGGCTATATAATAGTATTAGGCTTTGCCTAATATAAGGCTAATATAAGTACGCATTAGTAGTTATACGCACCTTACCTTATGCGTAAGGCTTACGCATAACAACAAGGGGGTATTTATAGCGAGGGTATAAAGGGGGCACAACAGGGTCTTTATATTACCTTTCCTTCCTTTCTCTTTATATCTTTTAATAGCATTCCGACGCCTATTAGCAGTAGTAATAGGGCCAGTCCATAACAGTCTGCTGCTTAATAGCTAGGCCTTAAGCTTATTTAGCTGCCTTTAAGGCGCTAGGTAAGGACTATTATTAAGGTTTAATAGCAAGGATAATAAGCACTTAAAAGGGAGTCTAGTATTACTTACCTTACCTATACTATAATTAATATTAATAGCTAGTAGTTATTTATTTACCTTTATATAGTCCTAGGCCTTGCCTAGGATATAATCTTTAGCTTACTATAAATAAAATACTATAATATTACCCTTTATATTACTTAGCAAGAGCTAATAATAAGTATAGCAAAAAGCCTTATAGTATAGGAGTCCTTAAGTTATACCTAGGGCAAGGCTATATAGGGCATAATAGGGTCTGCCTTTATAGCTATAGCTAAGTAGGCTTGCTACCTTTAGAATATAACTATTTAGTTTATAAGCACTAGCTTATATAAGTTAATATTTATCCTTTAGGTTACTATGCTTAAGTTATAGCCTAAGGACTTTTATATAGCCTTACTAGCTAAGCTTTATAACTTTACTAATCTCTTTAATAAGTCTAAGGTAAATACTCTCCTACCTTATTATAGCACCTTAGACTACTATATTTATCTTTATAAGTCTCCTAATAAGTCCCTCCCCTCTCTCCTTTAGAGCTTATTATACTTTATGCCTTAGGACTAGTTACTTAAACTCTAGTAGTAGCTTATAAAGCTCTTAAATAAGGGATAGATTTAAGCTAGCTTTTCTTTAGTAATTACTCTAGTTCTTTTAGTTAAGAAGGCTAGTAAGAGCTAGTAGTTTTATATAAATTATTATACTTTTAATAAGATTATAAAGCAAGACTATTACTTATTACCTTTTATTAAGAAAACCCTTTACTCTTTAGCTTATATATAATAGTTTACTAAGGTAAACATTTAGGCGGCTTTTTATAAGCTATAGGTTACTAAGGGGGATAAGGCTTTTATAGTATTCTAGACATAGTTTAGGCTATTTAAGTAGCTTATCTGCTTCTTTAGCTTAGTAGGTGTGCCTACTACTTTCTAGTATTATATTAATAACGCCCTTAGTAATGCCCTTAGTAACTTTATTATAGCATACTTAAATAATATCCTAGTTTATTCTAGTAGCTTAAGGCATAACTATTTACAAAAGGTTTATGTGGTTTTTAGCTGCCTATAGGCAGCGGGCCTTTACCTTAACCTTAATAAGTTTATCTTTACTACCTAATAGGTTTACTACCTTAAGTATATTATTATAGTAAGTAAGAGTATATGCCCTAACCCTACTAAGGTCTAGGCTATTTAGGACTAGGTAGCCCTAATAAAGCTATAGGGTATATATAGCTTTCTTAGTTTTGTAAATTTTTACTATAACTTTATTCTAAATTTCTCCTAAGTTACTAACTCCCTTTATAATCTTATAAAGAAGAGTGTTCCCTTTATCTAGGGGTAGCAAAAGGCCTATGCTTTTAATAAGCTTAAGCGCCTTTTTATCTTAAACCTAATCCTAGCTTAATAAGACCCTAACTAAAATATAATAGTTAAGGTAGACTACTCTAGTGTTGCCCTTAGTAGTTACCTTCTCTAGCTTTAGATAAATAGTATTTAGTACCTTATTGCTTATTACTTAGCCTAGCTAACCCCCCTTTAGTAAAACTATATTATTTATAATAAGAAGCTTCTAGCTATTATCTCCTGCCTTAAGGCATAGTTAGCTAAGCTCTAGGGTATCTCTAAGCCCTTTATTATTTATACTAATTATAAGAGCCTTAAGTACTTTATAACCCCTAAAATTATAACTAAGCATTAGGCTTACTAGGCTAAGATACTCTTATAGTATTATTACTACCTATAGTACTAACCTACATAGTATTAGTAATATATTAATATACTCTCCTAATAAGGCTAGGATAAGGTAGGGCTAACCCTATAGTATAGCTACCTTTTTTAACCTTTATTTATCTAGGCTATTTTTATAAGTAACCCTAACCCCTTTAGCATTAATATAACACTACCCTCTAATAATTAGGTCTTTTCCTCTCCTTACCTTTAAGTACTTTAGAATATAGTAGTTACTTATAATATAATATACTATTACTATCTTACTATTATTTATAAGAATATATAATAATTCCTTACTAAGGCTAAGATAAGGGAGTAGATTATAAACTATAGTATTAATGCTTATAAGGTGCTTTAGTTCTATAGCTAAATATAAGTGCCTTAATAGGAGCTATTAATAACTACCCTTATTTAGGAGTACTATAAGTTACTAGTAGTAAGCTATTTAGGTTATAATATTACCTTCTAAACCCTTTAGTAATAGTTTTACTAGGCAGGCATATCCTAGGACATTACCTACTATATCTAGAATTATTACTACTATAGTAGCTATAAAAGCTACTAGTAGTAGTAGGGCCTCCTAAAACCCCTCCTTATTCCTAACTACTTTTAGTTCTAGATCTTAGTTAACTTTATAATAGGCCTGCCTATATATAGGCTATCTAATCCCTCTTTTCTTATAATAATTATAGACTACCTTTCTAAGTTTATCTAGCTTAAGGCTATAACTAATATCTTTACTAAGGCATATATAAAGAGGTTTAAGATATACTAGTAGTAGTTTTATAGATTCCTTACCTTTATTATTACTAACTATAGCTTAGACTAGCTAAGTAAGTTCTAGACTACCTTATGCTTAATTATTAAGACTAAATAATTACTTTCTACCTCCTACTACCCCTAGACTAATAGAAGCATAAAGTAAGCTAACTAAAAGGTATAAGCTATCTTATATTTTTATATTTCCTTCTTATAGTTTAATTAGCCTAAGCACCTAGTAGTATGCTAGCTTATGCTTAATAATTAGGCTTCCTTTATTACTAGCTTTAGTTTAAACTAGCTACTTTATAAATATAATATTAATTTAGTTTAGGTTCTTATAAACCTTACTTTTAGCACTACTATAAGTATAGGATAAGTAGCCTAGTTTGCTTTATAACTTTAGGAGGCTTCTAAGCTAGCTTAGGTAGCTATTGCCTTTACTTAGTAATAATAATAAAATAGTATAGCTACCTTCTATTACCTTATAAAGTAGTTTTAAGTTAGGGACTAGGTATAGCTCTCCCTTTATTATATTAAAACTAACTACTCCTTTAAGAAGCTAGACTAGGTAATAGCTAAGTACTATATTATAGCTATTCTTATATTACTAATAGTTTATCTTAATATACTTTAGGGTATTTACCTTATCTTTTATATTAACCTTATTAAGCGCGCTACTACTAATTTACTCTCTAGCTAGCCCTAGTATAATATATACCTAGGGCTTGTGTAGGTATAGAATAATAAGAATAATAAGCTTTATAAGAAATACTAGGTTAAGAAGGTACTAGTAGCTTATAATACATAAAGCTATAGGTATTATTAGGATATTCTTATTAAATAAGTAGGATACTTAATACTAATATAAGAGCTGCTTAAGAACCTAGTAAATATATAAGCCTTAGTAAACTATAAGGCAAAATAAGGTAGTATATAGTATAATAATAATCCCTAGTAGGTTTTTAAATAAGGTTCTCTTATAAAGCTATATATATTTATTACTTAGGGCCTAACTTACCCTAAATTTATTTCCTTTCCCCTTTCTTTTACTTACCTTTCTTCCTTTCTTGCCTTAGTAAACCTTATATTAGTTACTAAATAACTTTAGGGGTAGCTTATTATTATAAGGGTTAGGGGAGGGGGTATTATATTATATTTAGGATAGTGCTATTAAGATTACTTACATATCCCTTTTATCTCTTTCTTAGTAATATTAATAGCTTTTTAGTATATGCTCTTATAGGGTATATTAGGGGTATTAGGGGGTGTTTAGTAATTCCTTTACCTATAAGCTAGGCCTATAGGATTACTATAGTAGCTATATAATACTTTATAGTATTACTATTTACTTCTTTATAGCCTTTTATATAGCCCTAAAAAACTATATAGTATACTACTAATAGCTAGCTATAGCTTAAGTATTTTGCTTTCCTTATATAAATAATATACTTCTAAGCTAAGCAAGGGGTTAGATTAGTAGCTATATAATGCCCTAAATAAGAGCGCTAGGGAATATAAGGAATAGGTTAGTAGCTATATTACTAGGTAGTATAAGTATAGTACTTCTTATAATAAGTATATTATTAGTAAGTATAGTAGTAGTAGGGGTATTATAAATAGTTTAAATAGTAACTAAGGTATACTTAGTATAGTAATATAGGTTAGTAAATTTATTACCTAGGGCATAGAATTTAGGTATTAAGATAGTGGCTATCTAGATTTACTAGGTCCCCTTGTAATATACCTCTAGTGTAATAATAGCATAGCCCCTAGCTATAGCTTATATTAAGGCGTATATAATATGCTTAATATAAGGATTAGCTACTAGTATATATATATCTTATATATATTTCTAGTAGCCTTTCTAGTAGCTTTTATATAACTTTTTATAAAAACTATGCTTATAGTTTAGTTTACCTAATTAGATAGTAATAAGAATATACTAGATATAAGGCAGGTTAATAGTTATAGGCATAGTATTACCCTCCTTATTAAAGTCTCCTTTTATAATAAACTTACCTAGAGCCTATACCTAATACTAGTATAAGGGCAGGATATTACCTTATATACTAAGAAGTAGTTATAAGGGCTAGTATAGTATACCTAAGGGAGGCTATAGTAGCTATAGGTATATATAAGTAGCTAGGGCAAGCAGGGGCTGCTTACTAATATTCTAGAAGCTATATAGGGGGAATAGCGCTTAGGTATAGCCTAGGTAGTATAGTAATAGTAAGTACTATAATAGTAGTAGGCCTTAGGGTAGCTATAATATAATAAGTAACTAAGTATAGAATTTAGTAATATAAAGTAGGCTTAGAAATAATAATAAGTTTATAAGAAAGTAATAAGTAATAAAATAAAAACTTTTTATAATAAGGGGGATAAAGAAGAATAGTTAGTAGGACTTTAGGGGCAGATAAGATAAGGTTTTTATACCTCTAATAGGCATCTAATATAGCGTTATCTAGTCTAGGTATTACGCGCAAATAATAATAACTATAGGTTCTTATAATACTAGCTAGCTATACTAGCTATTAAAAACTTACTTCTTATACCTAATATAAGCGCCTTACTCTAACTAAGTACTAATATTAGGCGGGTTGCTTAAATATAGTCTAACTACTAGTAACTATTAATAGCCTATATTTTGCTTTTATGCTAGCTATTTAGTATAGTGTATTATACTTATACTATACTTATTATATTTATTATATTACTTATTTATACTACTTAGTAGGGTTTATAGTTTTATTTAGTTTTATATTTTTTTATCTTAGTTTGCTTGCCTATCCCTAGACTATTTCCTTAACTTACTAGTCTAGTGCTTATCCTAGCTAGGCTAGCTTACCTCCCCTAGTAGTATTTATGCTTATTTCCTAGTAACTATAAATATAATAAGAATGTTTTATTTATTAATTTACTTACCTATAGCTTTTTCTTACTAACCTAGCGCTTTTATATAAGTAGTGTTTATATAGTATAGCTACTACCTAGGGCAGAAGGCTATATAATAGTATTAGGCTTTGCCTAATATAAGGCTAATATAAGTACGTATTAGTAGTTATACACACCTTGCCTTACGCATAGGGCTTATATATAATAATAGGGGGGTATTTATAGTAAGGGTATAAAGGGGGCATAATAAGGTCTTTGTATTACCTTTCCTTCCTTTCTCTTTATATCTTTTAATAGCATTCTAACGCCTATTAGCAGTAGCAATAGGGCTAGTCCATAACAATTACTTATTTAATAAGTTTATTGGTATATAATATAATACTAGGAGTTTATTTTTAAGTATTTTATATAATAATCCCTAAGAAACTACTAGCTTTTTCTTATTAAGGCTTTTAATTAAGTTAATTTTATAATTAGCTTTTTTCTTATAAAAAGGTAATTCTTTACTTTTTAATTTTATAAATAACTTTTTAAATTTCTAAAGTTTTTATAAAAGTTTATTTTCTAACTTAACTTTTTTTTTAAGGCTAGAGCTTTATTTATATTAGCTAATATAATAAAATAAATAAAGTCTTTTTATTTTTTCTTTTTTTTAGGTTTTTTATATATATATTTAATTTTAGCCTTAATAATAAAAGTAGCTACTATAATAGGCTTTTTTTAATTTAATTATTTATTATTATACCTAACTTTAAAAACTTCTAATTTATTTATATTACTAATAATAATCTTATACTTAGTTATATAATATATAATATCTTTATATTTTATTTATTATTTACCTAAAATAATATTATAGTAAAGCTTTAGTATAATATAAGCCTAAATAATTATTTTATATTTCTTAAGGTTTACTTTAAAATAAGTTATTTCTTTTATTTAGAAATTTTAAAAGATTACTTTAGTTAACCTTTTAAAAGAAATAAGTATATATAAAAAGGTTAATTTAGTTATAAACTATTTATTTACTATAATATAATTAGTATATTTTTTATTAATTAGTATATTATTTATAAATATAATTTAATTATATAATAAAAATACTAAAAAAGAACTATTATTTATTTTTAATTAATTATTCTAATTTAAGTTAGGGTTTTTTTTTAGCTTTTAAGTATACTTTTACTTAAAAGCTACTCTTTTTCCTTATTATTAAAGGTTTTATTTTTTTTTTCATTTTTTTTAGATTTAATATAATTTACTTTAAATTTCTTTAATTAAAAAAGTAAAGCTATTAGGTATTAAAGTACTTTATAGTTTTTTTCTTTATAGTAAAAGTAAAGCTTATTTTCTAGCTTTTTTTTTATTTTTTTGAATTATTTAAATAATATATTACTTTTTCTTTCTTTTATTATCTTTAGTTTTTATAGTATTAATATTACTTATATTAGTATTATCCTTACTATTTTTATTAAATTATCTAAGTTTATTATAGTTTTTTTTTAAAATTAAACTAAGAATTTCTTTTTTTTCTTAAGGGCTTTTAGTTTTAATATAATTTTACTAATTTTACTAACTTTTTTTTAATAATTTATTAGTAAGGAAACTATAACTAAAGCACTTTTTAATAGCTTATTTAAGGCTATAATTAATATTTTAAACTTTATTAAGTTAGTTTATTTAATATTACTTACTTTTACTAATTATAACTTTTAAGTAATTATAAAGTTAATAAATTTAGTATTAAAAGCTTACTTTAGTTTAAATAATATAGTAGTTTTTATAACTTTTTTATTTAAGTTATAATAATAAGTATATAAAAAAGCTATAAAGTTATTAAGATTTTTTAAACTATAAGTACTTTCTTTAATAAAAAAAAAGTAAAAAACTTTTCACAATTTCGCCTACACTATTATACTAACGCAAAACCGCCTTTAAAACAAAAAAGAATACTAGATTTAAAATTATTATATTTATTTACCTTACCTTTTAATAGTATATTATAACTAAAGTATAAGTATAGTAATAAATAAAATACTAATAAATATTAATAATAAAAATTATAAGCTTACCTAAAGCTATTATTATTTTAATATAAATAAAAGAAAGTATATAATAAAAACCTAAAATAATACTATATTAATACTTATATAAGATATAATTCTAAATTATTTAAAGGAAAAATATTAGGAAATTACTAACCTTATTTTAATAATATTACTAAAAAGTATATAAAAGGTAGTCCTTTAGACTATTAATATAGTAAAAATATATACTAAATATATAGCTACCTTAAGTAATACTTTCTTTAGCTTTATTAAAAAAAACCTTAAGAAAATAATTAAAAAAGTAATTAAGAAAGCTATTAATAATACTCCTAAGGTAGCCTTAATATAAGCTTTTATTATTATTAATAAAGTATTAATTATAAATATTATTACTAAATTAATAAACTAAACTATTACTATATTAGTTTTCCTAAGGGTATACTAAGAAGTTATTATTAAGAATATAGCTAAAGTATTAGCTAAATAATTCCTAAATAGAATAATTATAATAACTAACTAGGCCCTTAGTACTAAGATAGTAATAATAGCCTAATACTTTTAAAGTAATAATATAATTATAATATTTTATAAGACTTTAAAGAAATATATTAAAAACCTAACCTAAGTAAAGAATACTTTTAGTAAGAAAGTAATACTAAGCTATTATATTTTTAGTATTATTATTAAAGGATTTTTTATAATAAAAAACTAATTTTATAAAGGTTTTTTTACTTAGCTTAAGGAAGTAAATAGCCCTAGCTTTATTAAGATTATAATATAAAAACCTTATAATATTATAATAAAAGCACTACTTATTATTAAAATTAATAAAGTTAAAATAATAAACTATTTATATTACTTTAGGGTAATTTATAAAGTAAAGATTTTTAATACTAAACTTTATAATAAAGTATTAAACCCTTATTAATACTTTAAGTACTATAAGTTTAAGTATATTATAATATACTATAAAGTAATTCTTTAATATAATTATTATATAAGTATTAGCTACCTAATAAAAAATAACTACCTAGCTAAGAGGAATAAGACTAAAGCTAAATATATTAACTATAAAAAACTATACCTAGTATAGTTTTATAGCTACTTAGTTATAAATAAAATATAGGATAAAGTAAGGGCTTTTTTTATATTTAAACCCTTTACTTTTACTAAGCTATTACTAATTAAGTTTTACTTACTAATAAGTACTAAACTATTACTTAGTAAGGGATATATAAAAGAGGCTAGTAGCTTTCTTACTAAAAAAGAATTATTATAAAAAAAGGTAGCTAGCTATAAAAGTAAACTATTTAAGCTATAAGCCTTACCTTTTTTAAATAAAGCTACTTAAGGTAATATTAAAAGCTTCTTTAGCTAGCCTAATGCCCTTATAATAGCCTTAAATATACTAAGTATTTAAGACTTAGTTTAATTTATATAATATAAGTTATATATTAAAATATAAAAAAAAATACTAAACTTATTTAGGTAGTACTAAGCTACTATACTAATACTAATATAATAATAATATAAGAGTTTATAAGAGTAAGTAAGCTACCCTTATACTCTAGCTTAAAATATTACTAGCTAGTAATATATAAAGGTAGGGTAGCTATTTATATATATAAGTATTATAGCCCTAAAGCTTAGGTAACTAGGTTTAGTAAAAATTAATACTTAGTTATAATTAAAAGTATAAATATTTATATTATTTATTTCCTAGGCTATAAAAGAAAATAAAATACCCTAATTAAGGAACTTATAATAACCCCCTTAGGGCCTTATAATATAATTATAAGGGACTTTAACTTATACTACTTTTTATAAAATAAATATAACTAGAACTTACTAGGTAATAAAACTTTACTAAACCTAGTAATATAATAAAGGCTAAGGCTTATTATATTTTATAGTAAGGTAATATAGTAGGCTAGAGGGAAATATAATAATATTATTAACCTAGCCTAGGTATTTTATAATATTAAGACTAAATTTATAAAAAAAAAGGACCTTAGTAATTTTAATTATTTACTATAGCTTATATATATTTATACTAATATAAACTTCTTATATAACTAAAAGGTAATATATACCTAGAAAATACTAAATAAAGAGCTTATAATAATAAAGGCTAAGCATAGGTTTTATATAGTAGCTATATAAATCCCCCTTACTTACCTAAAAGATATTAATTAGTATACTAAGTAAATTACTAAAAAGCTTTATAAAATTATAAACCTAGTAGTACTAAAAAAGATTTATAAAGGCCTAGCCTAGTAGCTATAGTAAAATAAGAGAGTTAAGGATATAGTTATTATAGCTTACTAGGCTTAATACTAATAAAAAATAAATTATATAAACTATAACTTATAAATTATAACTAAGGTAGTAAAGGAATAATTTTAGGTTATAACTAAGGAAAAATAAAATACCTAAAAATAAGTAGTTTATAAGGCTTTCTTTAACTATACTAGCTTTTAAGCCTTTAAAAAATAAGCTAAGTTAAGAAGTAAACTCCTATTAAATACTTAATAAGTACTAATACTTCTTTATAGAGAGGGAGAGAATACCTAGAAGGTAATAATATATAATATAAAAGTAAAGGTATTTACTAAATACTTCTTCCTAGCTTGTAATATAAAACTAAATAATATCCTACTAAAGATAAACACCTGCCTTAATTCTATTATATTCCCTAATAATAACTACTTTAACCTAAAGGAAATCTAGTAAATTATTTAGTTTATAGCTAGCTAAAAAGCACTTAAAATTAATAAAATCTTAGTAGGGTTTCTTAAGGCTTATAGTAAACCTTTAGCTACTATACTTACTATACTTTTTAATACTTATTATAGGATTAAATACTACCTAAAACTATATTAAAAAGGTCTTATAATAATCCTAAAAAAGCTAGGAAAATTCTTTATAAACCTATAAAAAGCAGGGGTATAATACTTTATTACCTTTTTAAATATTATTAGAAAAGTAATAAAAGTAATAGTAATAGTATAGCTTATTAGCACTACTAAAGAGAGAGGGGCCTTACCTAAAATATAAATAAAAAACTAAGCTAGGAGGTTAATAAAATATACCCTTAGTATACTAAAGAAAGTAATAAAAGTAATATAGTATTATAGTAGTACTATATTACTTTTATAACTAAATATATTAGTAGCTTTTAATATTATTTATTAGTATAAGCTACTTTATATTATATTATAATAAGGTATTCCTAACTAAATAATAATATAAACCTAGGAGTTTATTATAAATAAAATAGTAACTCTTTTATTTAAAAACTAACTATTAAATAAGTATTTAGTTAAAGCTAGGGTCCCCTAAGGCTCCCTTATTTTTCTAATTTTATTTTTATTTTATATCACACTTCTTTATAATAAGCTAGTATATATAAAGTTAATACTTACCTTAGGATTCTCTAATAATATAAATATTATTATATATAAAAAAACTATAAAAAAGAATTAGACTTACTTTAAGGCTATATAAAAAGTTTACTAAGAATAGTCTAAAAAGTCTAGCCTTAAGTTTTATTTTTAAAAAAGTAAGTTAATATACTTTATATATTATTACTACCCTAATACTATTTTAGTTTAACTTAGAATTATAATAATATAACTAGATTAGTTTACTTAATTCCTAGGGATTTAGGTTTACTAAAAGCTAAGTTAAAAAGTATACTAAGCTAAGACTATAGCTAAGCTAAAGTAATAATAGCTTACTCTTATATTACTTATAGTATTTATATAAGGCTATAGCCTTTATAAGGTAAGGCTACTTTATACCTAAGTTATTAAAAGTATAATTACTTATAGTATAAGATCTTACTATACCTAAGCTAAGTATAGTAAGGTTATAAAAGGTATAATAAAGGTATTAATAGTTAAGTAAAATAAATACTTTTAAATTATTACTAAGGCTTATAAGGCTATACTACTCTTATTACTTAAAACTAAAATAGCTATTTTTTTTCTTAACTTTTATTTAAACTTTTATTACTAAAAATACTATAAATAATTAAAATTTAGTAGGATAGTAAAGAGAATATATAGTATATATATAGTAATAATAACCTTACTTTATAACTAAAAGACTTATAAATAACCTAAACACCCCTTACTAGCTTATATAGTATTACTATAAAAGCCCTCCCTTACCTTTAATAACTTATTAGCTAAGAAAAAACTTAAGTAAAACTAAAGAAATAAATAATATTATAATAAAAATAATACTTAAGAGCGCTAGCTATAATATACCCTTATAATAGAAAAAAATATAGCCTAAGCTTTTACTTTATATATAAGGTAATACTTCTTTATAAGGTAATATAAAAGTATAAGTCTATTATCCTTATTTAAATATATATAAAAAAAATAAGGCTATAAGCCTTTTTATATAAGAAATATATATTAAAAGCAAACTCCTTACTTTACTCCTATAGGAATACTTTAGAGATATATTACTATATTATTATAAAATGCCTATAATTTACTAAGCTTTAGCTTATTTATCTAGAACCTAGTCCCCTTTAGGACTAATATAAAGTAACTACTACTCTTAATAACTACTACTCTTAATAACTACTACACTGCCCTTATTATAGCCTATTAGCTTATATAAATAAGATAGCTAGAATAATTTACCTTAGTAGTATATTTACATAAGAATTAGGAAAAGGCAGAGGCTATAAAGGTAAAGGGCTCTAGCTAAGGGCTAGTAAAAGCTAAGATAAACTAGGAAAATAACTACTTTTATATTATAATTATATAACTTAGGGATAATACCTATACTAGGACCTTAGTAAATAAGCCCTAGGGAAGGGAGGGATAAGAGAGACCTAAACTAATTTACTTATATATAGTTAAATAAACTTAAAATAATAAAAAGGGAACTTTATAAATAAAGGAAATTAGCCCTAGCCCTACCCCTAACCCTAGCCCTATACCTTACCTTATCCTTACCCCTTACCCTACCCCTTACCCTAGCCTTTCTTACCCTAGCTACTTTTAGGCAAGCGCTTATAAAAACACTTTACTAAAGAGGAGGTCCTAGGCTTAGACTTATTTTAGTCCCCCCTTGCCTGCCTGCTAAATATACTTTATACTAAAATAGTTTGCTTAATAAAAGCAAGGCACTTTATATATTTCTATACCTTAGAGTTATACTTTACCTTTATATTTACTTATTATATTACTACTTTAGCTACTACTATTATAGCTACCTTTTTTTAGTATTAAATTACCTTAGACTTATTATAAGCCTACCTCTTATTTTTCTTTACTTATTACTATATTACTTCTTACTATACCTTTAGTTTAGCTACTACTACTTTATAAATAGCTATATTAAATACTAAGTAAAACTATCCCTTAGCCTACTAAACCCTTACTACTTTTTTTACTTTATATTTAGCTACTACCTTATTAATATTTATATTTTAGTACTAGCTCTTATTATAAGTAAATATTACTACTACCTTAAGTAAGTTAATAATTTATTACTATACTACTAGGTCCTTATAGTATAAGAAAATTTCCTCCTTATAAAAGGTAATATTTTTATAATATAAGGCTATTTCCTTTTAGCACTAAGCTAAGTTACTTATAAAAAAAAATAAAACTAAGGTAGCTAAGGCTATAGCACCCTCTTAATTAATTACTTATATAGCTTTATTTTATAAGGTATTATAATATACTTATTATATATAAAATTAGTAAATAGTATAGGACCTAAATAAGGTTAGTTTTAGTAGTATAAGGGACTTATATTAAGAGCTAGACTATTCTTTAGCTACTTTCTTAACTTTAGTAGCTTAGTAACTATAGTATTATATATAATATTTTACTCTAACTAGTCTAGTTTGGCACTACCTAAAATAAGTTATAGAAATAAAAAAAATACTTACTTAATAATATTTTTTACTACTATAAGTATATTTATAGCAGAAGCTACTAGGTTTTAAATAAATTAGCACTAGACTTATAAGGAATAATATTAGAATACTTACCTAGCTATATATAATACTAGGTATTAGAATTTTTATAATAATAAAAATATGAAAAATATAAATACTTATTATCTAGCTTATACTAAAGCAGGGTTAGTATTAGGGAAAGTAGGGGACTATAACTTAATAAAACTTACCTCTTATATAAGTATTAGATTAATTTTTAGTATATTTATATAATAGATTTAGAAGGAAGTAATATAAGAAAGGCAAGAGGCTAGACTAGGGCTAAAGGGGTTTATAACTTACTAAAAGACTACTAATATTAATAAGAAGGGAAAAGGGGTTAAAAATAATAAGGGGACCTCTCTCTCTTATACCTAAAGGGGGGGACTAGCTAAATTAGCTAAATTACTTAATTACTTACTAGATTACTTACTCTAACCTAAAGAGGAAGTTAATAATAATTTACTAATTACACAAGGCTATTTATAGGCCCTAGACTACCCCCTGCTTAGCCGCTACTAAACCCTACTAGAACCTCCTAGTTATGCTAATTTTTCTAAATATATTCCTAATTGTTTATTTGCTTACCCTACTTTTTTATTTACTTGCCTTACTTTTTTATTTATTTACCTTTACTAGCACTTAGTAATACTATAAGGCTAAGCTACTAATACTTACTATTACTTAGGTAAGTAATAACTAATTATAAGTCATTTATAAACCTAAACCTAGACCTTTTTTAAAGTAATTTTACCTTTTATATACACTTCTAGTAACTATTACTAGGACTTAGCTAGTAGGTAGCGTATTCTTTTTATAATTAGGACCTTAGCAAACCTAATAGGGTCCGCGTATAGCCTAATAAGTGTATATAAGTTTTCCTCCCTATACTAGGGTTTTTTTTATATAGATTAGTAGTAGAAGTTCTAGATATTAGCCCCCTAGGGAGCTAACTAGTGTACTATAATAATAATAATAATAATAATAAAAAAGTTAGTAACTTTAAAAGCTAAAGATTTTAGTTTTTTAAAAATAATATATAAAATTTATTTAATAGCTTATTAATAAAAGCTATATTTTAATTAAGCTTATACTTTATAGCTTTTTTTTATATAAGGAAATTTATATAAGTTTTATTAAACTTTAAAGGCTAAGAAAATAGCCTTTTTTTAAATAAAGTATTACTTACTTTATAATTATTTAAAAAAGTAAATAATATTATTACTAGCTAATTTCTCTTAAATTAAATATTTCTAAATATATTTACTTTTATAATTATTATTATAAGATTTTTACCTTTATAATTACTAGAGAATTATATACTTTAAAAGTTAAAGTAAATTATTACTTTTACTAGTTATTTTTTAACTTATATATTCTAAGTAGCTTATTTATTTAATACTACTTAAAGGCTTTAAAGACTTTTTTTAGAATTTTCTTAAAGCTTTTAATTTTATAATACTTATTAATAAAAAGCTTTTTTTAAGTTATAAATTCTTTCTTAAAATTAAACTATAAATACTTATAAGTATTTAGGGGTTTATTTAATTTATAATACTTTTAAGGTTATTTTTATATTTTATATTTTATTATTTTCCTAAATTAAGAGTTTGTTTTTTATTATAAGTTAAGTTTATAATATAAAATTAAAGGGTTTAAACTAAAGCTATACTACTTAAAAGTAATACCTTTATTATA
>SRQA01001010.1:0-13603 GCA_018360365.1 Claviceps citrina
CTATCTTTTAAGAATAAGCAAAAAGCTACTAATTCCTAGGATTATAACTAGCAAAAGGGATAATAATAAAACTACTAATTAAAACACTTATAATAGTAAGCCTCTAATAAAAGCCCTGCTATAAAGCCTAGTAAGGATAAGGTTTATAATAAGCTAGATTAACTAGATAACCGCTGCTGCTATAATTATAATAATAATAGCTATATTACTTACTATTATAATAAGCTAGTAAAAGACTAGGAAAACTACTAGTAGTAAAGGTAGATGCCCTAACCTTTGCTACTAATACCTAGATACCTATAGGATATAGATTTTGTGTTTTAGTATTTATAAAGGGGCGAAATACTACTAAAATGTTTGTAAATTTAGATAGTTACTCTAATATTAATATTATAAGTATTAAGTTTATGTAATAATACTAACTATAAAAAGCCTAAGTAATAGCCCCTCTTCTTAAGGCTATAGGGAATCTTATAATACCTTAATATAAGGTATATTATATATTACTTACCTTAAAAGACTTAAGGGGTTAAGAGAGAGACTTTACTATTAACTATATTACTATTAATAGGGACCTAAAACCTAAGGGAAGTCTTATATTAATTAGAATATATACCCTTATAAAGGAATAAGTATACTTATTTTTATATAGTTAAGAGTAGTAGTTTAAGCTTAGTTAAGATAAGTTAAAGATTTTAACCCCTTACTATTTTACTAAGAAATTATAATAAGAAGTAGTAGTATTTACTATAAAATCCCTTAATAGCTTTATTCCTCTTAGAGATAAAGAAGTTACTAATACCTTTAGTAATACTAATACTATCCTAAACAAACTCTAGGAGTTTTAGGATATATTTGCCTCTAATAAGGCTAGACTACTATTATTTTAAAAGGAAATAAACTATGCTATTAACCTCCTCCTAAATACTATGCCTTTATATAGTCTTATATACCCCCTCTTATAAGCAGAACTTAAGGAGCTTTAGGACTATATCTAAGATAACCTAGCAAAAGGGTGTATAAGACCCTTAAAAAGCCCTATAAGTATACTAATTTTCTTTATTCTAAAAAAAAATAAAATACTTTAATTTTATATAAACTACTAGGAAATTAATAAAATTATACTTAAGAATTACTATGCTTTACCCCTTATTTTAAAGATCCTTAACTATTACTAAGGTACTAAATACTTTTCTAAAATTAATATTAAAGACGCCTACTACTAAATCTAAATAAAAGCTAGTAATAAATAAAAGACTACTTTCTAAACCTACTATAAACACTTTAAATACCTTATTATACTATTTAGCCTTACTAATGCCCTAGCTATATTTTAAAATTATATTTACTAAGCTCTTTATAAACTAATAAATACTATTTATATAGTGTATTTAAATAATATCCTTATCTTCTTTAAAACCTAAGAAGCATATATAAAACACATTAAATAAGTCCTTAAATATATAAGAGAGGCAGAGCTATATGCAAAACCTTCTAAGTATACCTTTTACTAAGACTTAGTAGAATTCCTAGGATTTATCCTATTAACTACTAGTATTTTAATAAACCCTAAAAGGGTTAAGACTATATAAGATTAGTAAGAGCTAAAGAGCTTCTAGGATATATAAGTATTCCTTAAATTCTATAATTTTTACTAATGCTTTATATACTAATACTTTAGTATTATAGCACCTTTAAACGCACTTATAAAGGGCAGCTAGAATAATATATAAAAGAGCACTTTCTAATTTAAACTAGCTAAAAAGATAGCGTTTATATAGCTAAAAGCTGCCTTCTAGGAGGCCCCTCTTCTCTATTACTATAACCCTAATAAGCAGGTTTAGATTAAAACAAACGCTTTAGTTCTTATAATAGCTAGTATTATCTTATAGCTAAATAATAATAGGCAATACTACTTTATAGTATTCTAGTTAAGGAAGTTTATAAATATAAAAAAGAATTATAATACTACTAACTAAGAGCTCTTTATAATAGTTAAGTTATTTAAATATTAGTAATACTATATTAAAGGGGTAAAGAATCTAGTTAAAGTTTTATTAGACTACTATAACCTTTAGACTTTTATAAGGCTACTAAAGCTAAATAGTAAGTAGGTATAATAGTATATATTCCTATTACCTTTTAACTTTATTATTAAATATAGACTAGGTAAAAGTAACCTTACTAATACACTATTAAGACAGCTAGATTATTATAGTAAAATACTAATAAATTTAAGGCTACTGCCTAACTTATAAAAGAAGTTTTTATTTGCCCTAAGTAGTAGGGAGGCTAATAAGCCTAGAGAGATATATTTTATAAAAGAAGCAAAAGGGGTTATAATACCTAAGAGAAAATATAGTAAAATACCTTTAAAAAAGGAAAATGCTCTAGTTATAGGGGATTAGTAATAATATAATAAGATACCTTTAGGAGAGGAAAATACTCTAGTTTATAATCTTAGGGTTTAGATAAGCAAGGTAGCTACTAGGATACTAGTAAAGCATAAGCTAGTAGCTAATAAATTTATAGCTAAAGTAGGATGTATTTTTAGTATTAAATTACATAAAATCTAGGCAGCTATTATATTACTAGATTTATATAACTATACTATAAATAGGTTACTAGCTTAGCTACTAAAAATAGCTTAGGACTATAACTAGAACCTTTAGATAAGTAGCTAGGCCTAAGAGGCAGCAAAAGGGAGGGGAAATACTAGAATATAGAGATATAATATATATAGCCTCCTAATATATAATAACTAGGTAGTAATATCTTAGGACCCTATCTTATAGGTAAAGCTTTTATAGCTATACTATAATAATCCCTTAGCTAATTACTTTAGTATTAACTAAATAATTAAATTACTATAATATAATTTCTACTAGCCTAGCTTATAGGAGGTAGTAGCAGACTATATGTCTAGTTATACTAAATATTAGCGTGTTATAGCAAGATAGCATAAGCTATATAAAAAGCTTAAATTATTTCTAATACTAAGGTAACTATAGGTTAAAGTATTAATAAACTTTATTATAGGATTGCTATAAGCATTCTACTATAAGTAAGAAACTAACTTAATCCTAGTAATTATAAACTAATTTACTAAGTATTTTATATTTGTTAATATTAACGCAACGGGTCGGGTTAACGTGGACCCGGCGCATCCTAATTGGCCGCATCCAAGCTCGCCTCGGATAGGTGGCTAGTGCGCTAGTCACGTGACCTATAACTTTACGCATTGCGAAAACCACTAAAAGGCCTCTTACTTAGCTAGCTAAATAGTTATTATTAATAATATTAACTAGAATCTTAGTACTTCCTTTTGCGCGCGTATTACTTATTATTTCTTATACCTTTATTTATTAATTCGCCTATATACAAATTAATACTAATTAGTAGTAATTACACCACAGACTAGCTAGATTTATGTATCCTATAGGACGCTAGTTTCCGCTTATAGTAGCCAATTTTTCACGAAATTAGTAGAGTTAATCCTACTAAACAAAGGAAGCAATATAAAAAAGATAATTCTGTAATTACAAATAAATTTAATCTATCCCCTTTAGGGAAGCTTTTTAGGGTTTATTTGTAGAGCTATTTTATGCTAAGAAAGGAAGCTTGCTATAGCACTATGCCGCTTGCTTTAATAGGTATGATTTTTCCTCTTTCTAGCCTTAAATGCCTATTAGAGGAATTATTATATTTCTTATTTATTATAAGATTTATTAAGCCCTTTAATTAAATCTATTAGTCTAGGCTAATAACTACTACAGATTTCCACCCTTTTACCTGCCCTATTACTTGCTTTACTATTTTCTATTAAATTTCTATTTTTTTTACTACTAAATATAATATATATTTATAGGTAAATAAAGCCCCTAATCTATTAATCTTAATAATAAGATCCTAGAGCTTCCTTAGATCCTATTAACACATAGAAGAGTAATTATAGTAAACTAGCATAAGCTTAACCTATTAGATTTTAATCTTAGTAGGGCTATAAGTACTAAAATATATAGCTAAATTACTTTCTTTATTATAAAAGCTAAGACTAAAGACCTCTCTAGCAAGCTTCTTTAGTAGAAGCTTAGAGACTAATTTATAGACTAGACTAAAGAAGCCTTTAAACATAGGAATACTAAAGTTATTTGCGTTTTTTATAACTTCCTATAAAAATATAACATTTACTTCTTATTAGACTAATTATTTATTACTAGCAAGCTTGTAATAGTAATACAAGCTAAGGCTAGACTAAGGGATTCTAATAGAGAGTTATTATACCCCTTATAATTAAGATTATATTCTCTAGTAAGCAAGCATAGTAACTATCCTCCCTCTTACTATAGCACCCTATATTAGTAGCTTTAGGAATTACCTTCCTAAACATAGCAAAGAGTAGCACTAAAGAATTATTTATATCTTTACCTTATAAGAAATTCCCCTCTTCCTTTATTTACTTTAACTACCTTCCCTATAGTATAACCTATAAATTAATAGGGTTATAGGGGACCCCCCTAAACACCCTATAAGATTAGGCTCTCTAAATTCCTATAACACTAGCTAGTAGTATTAAATTTTATAATAGGTTATAACCCTATAGGTAACTATAAGCTCTTATAAAACCTAGAGAATTACTACTACTAGGGGAGTTAACTTAACCCTTAGTAAGAACTAAGTAATATTTTCCTTGCTTTTTCTAATCCTACTAGGAGCTTTTATAAACTAAACTAACCTCCTACTATAGTTAGTATAGTAAATTAGTAGAGATATTTATATATAATAGGAGTAGTACCTTATAGGCCTCCCTAAGGCTTAGGGCAAGAGCTAATATAATAGTTAGCTTCCCTAAGCTTTCCTAACTTTAATAGGAGGACCTATAAGAACTTCTAAGACCTAGGGCAGGCCCTAAATTTAAAGCTAACTATTTAATTAGCTCCCCTAGGCCCTCTAGACCTTAATAGGAGACCTTATAAGCCTACTTAATAATAGCCCTAAGGGTTAGTTCTAGACCTAGGTATTAAAGTAGCTTAGATATAGGATTTACTACTATAATAAAAGCCTAAGGGAAACGTTCCTTAATAAGAATAGTAGTAATATACTACTATACCTAATAATAACCTTAATTATTAGAGATCTTATAAGTATTTTTATCCTTTACTTTACTCCTTATTAGAATTAGATTTAGTAATAGTATTATAGAAAATTATAGACTTTTATAAGATTTACTTTAATAAAGAAAAGTATAGTAAAGAGATATATAACTTCTTTAATAATAAGCTAAAGACCTTCTAAGCCCTTTATAAGCAAATTAACCTTCTAGAGTCTCTTTCTTATAAGGCATTTCTTATAATACTTAAAGGAAAAGCTTTAATATATTATAAGAACTTTCTCCTTAGTAAAGGCATAACTTTTAACTAAATAGTTAAATTTATTAAAAATTACTTTAAAACTATTAACACTACTTAGCTTTATTATAATAACCTTTATATAATTACACTACATAAGGTAATAAGAGAAAACCCTAAAAAGAGTATACTTAAGGCCCTTAAGCTTCTCTCTAATAAGATTATCTCTCTTTATTATAGGACTAAAGGCTATATAAATAATAAGATTAACATATAAAACACGCTTCTTACTACTATTAATAATATTCCTAAATATAGCCTTATAGCCTATAATAGCCCCTTTATATATAAGGACTTAATATTAAAGCTTTAGAAAAGTATTAGAGTAAAGTAAGCTAAAAGAAACACTACTAAGCGTGGTGTGTTTTATTAAAAAGAGGCTAAAGCTAACTCTAATACTATGTTTTACACTAATTATTACTATAGGAAGAATTATAACTTTTAATAGTAATAACGTAGGCTTTTTATTTATTATAAGGGCTACTACTTTATTTATAAGAAGTAAGGGTGCTAGTTTATAAAGCACTTTACTAAAGAATATAAGGCGTTATAAAGGCATTAGAATTAATTTAAATTCTATTATAATAGGCTAACTAAGTAAAAGTAATAGTAATTCCTTACTTATATTAAGGGCAAGAATAATAATAATAGTAATCCTAATAACCTTAAGTAATTAATCCTTAAGACTAAGGTAATAATAGCTTTATTAAATAAGACTAAAAAGAATAATTACTTTAATCCTTTTATAGGTCCTTTATAATTCTTTACTATAGTATTATAAAGGTTAATACTCTTAATAGAAATCCCTAATAGTAGTAAGGTACTTAAGATACTTTAAGACTAGTTATTTAAATATACCCTTTACTATAGTAATTTTTATAAAGAGCCTTAGTTTAATAATATTTTCCTTATAAAAGCATACTATTTAGAAGAGACCTTTAGAGGTATTCTTTCTAATACTAGCGCTACAGGAGTTTTTATAGTTAGCATTGCTTAAGCCTAAGCCCTTTTATACTTATTTCCCTTACTATAAATTAACTAATTTGTAAGTTAATATAATATTACCTTTAGCGCTAGAAAAGCATTATTACTAGGTTCTTTAAAGGTTCCTATAGTGCTTAGAGAGATTAAATTCTACATGCTACTAATAATAATACCTTTCTTATTCCTTATTACTAATATAAACTATATAAATATAAAGCTTAATAACCTAAGGAACCTGCTAATTTAAGGTATAAAAGAAATTGTTGATATCAACGCAACGGGTCGGGTCAACGTGGACCCGGCGCATCCTAATTGGCCGCATCCGAGCTCGCCTCGGATGGGTGGCCAGTGCGCCGGTCACATGACCTATAACTTTGCGCGTCACGAAAACCACTAAAAGGCCTCCTACTTAGCTAGCTAGAGAGTAATATTAATAATGTTAACCAGAATCCTAGTACTTCCTTTTGCGCGCGCATTGCTTGTTATTTCTTATACCTTTGTTATTAATTCGCCTGTGTATGAATTAACACTAATTAGTGGTAATTACACCATAGATTAGCTAGATTCACGCATCCTGTAGAACGCTAGTTTCCGCTTATAGTAGCTGATTTTTTACGAAATTAGTAGAGTTAATCCTACTAAACAAAGGAAGTAATATAGAAGAGACGATTTTGCGATTACAAATAGATTTAATCTATTCCCTTTAGGGAAGCTCTTTAGGGTCTATTCGCAGAGCCGTTTTGTGCTAAGAAAGGAAGCTTGCCATAGCACCGTGCCGCTTGCTTTAACAGGTATAATCTTTCCTCTTTCTAGCCTTAAACGCCTGTTAGAGGAATTATTATATCTCTTGTCTATCATAAGATTTATTAAGCCCTTGATTTAATCAAATCCATTAGTCTGGACTAACGACTGCCACGGATTTCCACCCTTTTACCTATTCTCTTTACCACTAAATACAACACATATCTATAGGTGAACAAAGCCCCTAATTTGTTAATCTTAATGATGAGATCCTAGAGCTCCCTCGGATCCTATTAATACACAGAAGAGCAATTACAGCAGACTAGCACAAGCTTAACCTATTAGATTTTAATCTTAGTAAGGCTACAAGTGCTAAAATATGTAGCCGAATTGCTTTCTTTATTATAGAAGCTAAGACTAAAGACCTCTCTAGTGAGCTCCTTTAGCAGAAGCTTAGAGACTAATTCACAGACTAGACTAAAGAAGCCTTTAAACACGGGAACACTAAAGTTGTTTGTGTTTTTCATGACTTCCTGCAAAAACGCAACATTTACTTCCTGTTAGACTAATTATCTATTGCTAGCAAGCTCGTGATGGCAATATAAGCTAAGACTAGACTAAGGGATCCTGACAGAGAATTATTATATCCCTTACGATTAAGATTATGTTCTCTAGCAAGCAGGCATAGTAACTATTATCCCTCTTACTATAGCACCCCACATTAATAGCTTTAGGAATTACCTTCCTAGACGTAGCAAAGAGTAGCACTAAAGAATTATCTATATCTTTACCTTATAAGGAATTCCCCTCTTCCTTTATTTGCTTTAACTACCTTCCCTATAGCATAACCTAGGAATTAATAGGGTTATAGGGGACCCCCCTAAACACCCTATAAGATTAGGCTCCCTAAATCCCTATAACGCTAGCCGGCGGTATTAAATCCTATAATAGGTTATAACCCTATAGCTAACTGTAAGCTCTTACAGAATCTAGAAGATTACTACCGCTAGGGGAGTTAACTTAACCCTTAGCAGGGACTAAGCGACATTTCCCTTGCTCCTCCTAACCCTACTAGGAGCTTCTATAGACTAGACTAACCTCCTACTATAGTTAGCATAGCGGATTAGCAAAGATATCTATATATAACGGGAGTGGCACCTTATAGGCCTCCCTAAGGCTTAGGGCAAGAGCTAACGTAATAGTTAGCTCCCCTAGGCCTTCCTAACTTTAATAGGAGATCTTACAAGCCTACTTAATAACAGCCCTAAGGGTTAGTTCTAGACCCAGGCATTAAAGCAGCTTAGATGCGGGATTTGCTACTATAATAAAGGCCTAAGGGAAACGTTCCTTAATAAGGATAGTAGCAACGTACCGCCGCACCTAATAATAACCTTAATTATTAGAGATCTTATAAGCGTTTTCATTCTCTACTTTACTCCCCGACAGAATTAGATCTAGTAATAGCATCACAGAAGATTATAGACCTTTATAAGATTTACTCTAATAAGGAAAAGTATAGTGGAGAGATATATAACTTCTTTAACAACAAGCTAAAGACCTTCTAAGCCCTTTATAAGCAAATTAACCTTCTAGAGTCCCTCTTCTATAAGGTATTTCCTATAATGCTTAAAGAAAAAGCTTTAATATATTATAAGGACTTTCTCCTTAGCAAAGGCATAACTTTCACCTAAATAGTTAAATCTGTTAAAGACCGCTTTAAAACCATTAACACCACTTAGCTTTATCACAATAACCTCCGCACAATCACGCTACACAAGGTAATAAGAGAAAACCCTAAAAAAAGCATGCTTAAGGCCCTTAACCTCCTCTCTAACAAGATTATCTCTCTCTATCGTGGGACTAGAGGCCACGTGAATAACAAGATTAACATGTAAAACACGCTTCTCGCCGCTATTAATAATATCCCTAAATACAGCCTTACAGCCTACAATAGCCCCTCTACATACAAGGACCTAATGTTAAAGCTCTAGAAAAGTATTAGAGTAAAGTAAGCTAAAAGAAACGCCACTAAGCGCGGTATATTCTATTAAAAAGAGGCTAAAGTTAACTCTAATACCACGTTTTACACTAATTATTACTACAGGAAGAATTATGACTTCTAATAGCAATAACGCGGGCCCTCTATCTATTATAAGGGCCGCTGCTTTATCTACAAGAAGCAAGGGTGCTAGTCTATAAAGCACTCTGCTAAAGAACGTAAGGCGTTACGAAGGCGTTAGAATTAATCTAAATTCTATTACAGCAGGCTAATAGAGCAGAAGTAGTAGCAATTCCTTACTTATATTAAGGGCAAGGATAATAATAGTGGTAATCCTAATAACCTTAAGCAATTAATCCTTAAGACTAAGGCAATAATAGCTTTATTAGATAAGACCGAAAAGGATAACTACTCTAATCCTCCTGCGGGTCCTTTGCAATTCCTTACTATGGCATTATAAAGGTTAACACTCTTAACAGAGATCCCTAATAGCGGCAAGGTGCTTAAGATACTTTAAGACTAGTTATTTAAACATGCCCTTTACTATAGTAATCCTTATAAAGAGCCTTAGTCTAATAATATTTTCCTTACTAAAGCACGCTATTTAGAAAAGACCTTTAGAGGCATCCTTCCTAACACTAGCGCTGCGGGAGTCTCCACAGTTAGCATTGCTTAAGCCTAAGCCCTTTTACGCCTATTTCCCTCGCTGCAAATTAACTAATCCGTAAGTTAACATAATATTGCCTTTAGCGCTAGAAAAGCATTATTACTAGGTTCTTTAAAGGTTCTTATAGTGCTTAGAGAGATTAAATTCCACGTGCTACTAATAGCAATACCCTTCTTATTCTTAATTACTAATATAGACTGTATAAATATAAAGCTTAATAACCTAAGGAACCTGCTAATTTAAGGCACAAAAGAGATCCCTATAACCTAATAATAAGGCTATCCGTAGTAGGATCTTAAGCTAACTATAGCGGTTGCCTTCTTCCTTATAAAAACGTAACTTTAGCAGCTTTATTAACGTTTTAGTCACCCTTTAATTAGAAGACTACGAAAGGTTCTCCACAAAGCTAGTGAGGAATTCGACCTAAAGATCCTGCAAAAGATCACTAGTTTCTGCGAGTAATATTAACTTTACAGCAAGAGCCCTAGCCGATTTAAGTTTACTTTAAAAGATAACTATAAGTTTAATTACAAGATTATTATTAATATCCTCTAAATTAATAGTAAGCTAGTCCTCTATATTATAGATTCTGCTATAGCTTTCTAAGCTGCCTGTTTTCTTAAACTAAGGAAGCAGACTGCTAGAGATATTTAGGACACTATTAGAGCTTGTTAGATTAATAGTTATCTTAGACTGCCTAAATAGATTATTCACGATACTAGAAAGAACTTCGCGTTAGCTAAATTCTGTTAATACGCCTAAGGGTTAGTAATTAAAGTTAATAAGGTCCCTGTAGAAGCTTATAATAGCGTTAGAAAGGTTAAAAGATATTACGCTCCCCTCTAATATGCGTATAGCATTATTAAAAGCGAACTCGGAGACCACGTGTAGCAAGACCACCTTCTTTAAATAGCTATAAAAGCTGTTAATAACTCTGCTAGCCTAAATAGCCTTGTTCTAACACTCCTTGTGTTTAGGGCATATCCATAACTATTATAGGATTTACTACTAGCGTTTTCTATTGTTTAATATGCTAAAGTAATCCGCAAAGCCACCTTTAAAGCCCGCAGATTGCTTGCAAAGCGCTAGATTAGTAATGCCCTCGCTTGCTATAATAGGCCTAACACTCTCCTAACCTACTAGATCCTGCTATAATCTAAGGTATAGGTCTAGCGCGAGAAAGGTGGTTAGTAAGGTTCTTATAGACTCTTAGCTACAGAAGGTATAACCTGTATAGTAGAGATGCCTTTAGGACTAATAAAATTTAAATTTATTATTATAAAGCTATTCCTATGTAACCTAGGCAATCTAGAGACTATAGCTAATAAAGAGACCCTTCCTCCTTTACCTACTAATAAGGATAAAGAGGATTACGTTAATTAACCACATAAACTAATAAAGAGAGTTACCTTTAACCTTCCTAATAAAAATAATATTAAAAGGCAGCCTATTAAGCAAGGCAGAGGCAGACTACAAAAGACCCCTCTAATTAACTAAGACTTTAAGAAATTAATGCTTTAAGGCACTTTGCTTACTAAAGTGTTTCTTACTATAAAAGAAGAAGGAGATCTTGCCCTTGCCTATTAACTCTACTAGTAAGGCATTATAAAGACTATAGGAGCACCTTTTAAGGCATCCTAGCAGAAGGAACTTAACGCTCTGCTCTAGCAAGAAGTCTTCTAACTTAAGATCTATAACACTAAAAAACACAGCATATAACGCATTTTTAATAGCTATTTTGTGGATAAAATCAAAGGCAAAGGCACCCTAGCACTATACGAAAAATCACGACTTATGGTGCAAGCTTATAATAATGCTAGCAAGCAGATAATCTTAACCTAGGCTCCTATAATTTAACAGGCAAGTTAATAGTTAATTGTGACTTTAGCTCCTTTACTTGCGAAAAGGGATATCTCTATTAAGCTAAGAGATATCACGCAAGCCTACGTTTAATCTATTATAAGCCTTAACCATAAGATCCTATGCTAATTACCTAAAGAAGTTAGAGATTAGTATTCTCCTAGCATAATTATAGTAATTATTAAGCCTCTTTACAAAATCCCTAAGGCCGGCACGCACTAGTAGGCAATATACTAGAAGCATTATTATAAGAAGTTATTTATAATACCTTCCACGTACAACCCTTGCCTTCTTATTAGTAGCTTTGCAGATAAATTTAGCATTGTGGGCATGTAGACTAATAATACCCTTATCTTAGCTAATTAACTATTTTCTAATTAAGAAGAAAACAAACTACAAGCCGCTAAATTCCTTGCTAAGCTAAAGGAGAAGCTTACAATAGACTACCCTCTAATCTTTAATAGTTATAAGCTTACTCTTAATACTAATTCCTCTATTTCTCTTTGCTAAAAAGGGCAGATTAGTAAGCTTTAACTTATTAATAAAGATCCGGAGAAGCGCTAGGAGGAATATTATTAACAAAGAGCTTGTGGAGCGTACATTGCTATAATCTATTAACCTAAAGCTGCATTTAACCTCTCTTTTGTAGCATAAAGGTAAGATCTCACAGACAAGGATATTAAATTCCTTAATAAGAGGCTTTAGTAGCAAATAGATTACCTAGATTAAGAGCTGTGTTATATTCTAATTAACCTTAAAAGAGCGAATCTCTTTGTCTTTGTTAACGGATCCTTTACAAATAACAAAGACTTTAGCTCTTAGATTAGATACCTTATTATAATCAGAAACAAGGACTTTAGCGAGGCTTAATTCACAATAAAAGGCAATATTATTATGTATAGCTTAATAAAGTGTAAACGTGTTACACGTAGCGCCCTTGCTTCTGAATTATATAGCATAGTTTAAGGTGCTAATATAGCCTACGCAATTAGCACAACTGTTAAGATAATTACAGACTAGCTTAATCTGCCTGAAATTCTAATAATTCTATGTATAGATTTAAATTCACTATACAAATGCCTTATTAAGCTTAGTATTACTAAAGAGAAGCAATTAATAATTAATATTATAGCTCTTTAGTAATTATATAAACACAG
This sequence comes from Claviceps citrina, assembly GCA_018360365.1. Lineage (NCBI taxonomy): Eukaryota > Fungi > Ascomycota > Sordariomycetes > Hypocreales > Clavicipitaceae > Claviceps > Claviceps citrina. The sequence continues at coordinate 12,817 of SRQA01001010.1, forward strand.
AGAAATCTTCGAAATCCGCTAGATTAATAGCAAAGATAACCTAGCTAATGTAATAACAAAGACTTTACTAAACCAAGCGCTTAAGACCCTTATTAATACGAATAAGATTATAATTAGGATAGAAGGTTAGGTAAAAAGAGCGGCATAAGACCTAATAGAAGGGTTATTACAAGAGTTATTACAAGAAGCATATATACTTTAATCTCCGTGACAGTAACTGCCCTATTAAGAGTTATAAATCTTAAGTAGTAGCGTTATAATGTGTGTAATTGTAATAACTTCTATATTTATTTCTTTGGCTGCGACTGTAGCGTGTTATGTGTGTGTTTTAGGGATATTAGGGTTATACTAATTAGTACCTGTTATATTGCGACGACCGTCGCTATTTCCTTTGTTACTTTGTGTAAGGATTTAATTAAGGGATTAGATTTAATTAGCTAAGTGTTTAATATATTTAGTAGGGAGGGATTAGAGGCTCTTTGCATTGCGTTAATTTCTAGTATAAAAAGAGAAGAGTGCTAGTGTTAATATTAATGTAATAGGTTGGGTTAACGTAGACCTAGCGCATCCTAATTAGCCGCATCCGAGCTCGCCTCAGATAGGTGGCTAGTGCGCCGGTCACATAACCCACAACTTTACGCGTTACGAAAACCACTAAAAGGCCTCCCACTTAGCCAGCTAGAGAGTAATATTAACAACGTTAACCAGAATCCTAGTACTTCCTTTTGCGCGCGCATTGCTTGTTATTTCTTGTACCTTTGTTATTAATTCGCCTGTGTACGAATCA
>SRQA01001011.1:0-13582 GCA_018360365.1 Claviceps citrina
ATAATAATTCCTTAGCTAGTTACTTTAGTATTAACTAAATAATTAAATTACTATAATATAATTTCTACTAGCCTAGCCTATAGGAGGTAGTAGCAGACTATATATCTAGTTATGCTAAATATTAGTATGTTATAGTAAGATAGTATAAGCTATATAGGAAGCTTAAATTACTTCTAATACTAAGGTAACTATAGGTTAAAGTATTAATAGACTTTATTATAGGATTGCTATAAGCATTCTACTATAAGCAAGAAACTAACTTAATCCTAGTAATTATAAACTAATTTACTAAGTATTTTATATTCCTTTCTATTACTACTATAATTAATACTGCTAAGCTAGCAGAGACCTTTTATATAAAGATTAAATTAAAATTTAGCGCACTAGAGAGCATTATATTAGATAGAGGATTAGTATTTACAAGCAAATTCTAGTCTAAGCTATGTTTCTACTCTAAGATAAAATAAAGGCTTTTTATAGCTTTTTACCCGCAAACTAATAGTTAAATAAAATAAATAAACTAAGTTCTTAAACATTACCTTTGTTGCTTTATTAAAGAGAACTAACTAGTATAGCTAAAGCTACTACTATAGGCTTAATTTACTTATAATAATATAGTTAACTAATTAATAGGCCTTGCTCCTTACTATACACTTATAGGGTATTATTTTAAATTTTACCTTAGTCTTAGGGATAAGACTACTAGGGAAGAGGTACTAAAGGCAGAGGCCTAAGTAATAAAGCTATAGGAAGTATATAAATAACTTTAAAAGATATAGTAAAGGGCTAGCAAATCCTAAGCAAAATATTATAATAAATAACATATACTACTACTAGTATTTAAGCATAAGAACCTTATACTATTGTTAGCCTAGAATATTAAGGTAAAGGAAGCAAAACGCAAGCTAACCTCTAGATTTTTAGGACACTTCTACGTTATTTAGGTAATTAAGAAGCAAGCATATAAACTAGCACTACTAGAAAAGTATAGCTACTTATATAATATATTTTATATTAGCCTACTTAAGCTATAGAATTACTATAAAGATAGTATAAATACATAGGCAAATATACTAGACCTTAAAGAAGAAGATAAACACTATTAAGTTAAAGAAATTAAAAGATAGAAAATAGTTAAAGGAGAGACTTATTACCTAGTAAAGTAAAAGGGATAGCTAAGTAAATATAATTAATAGGTCCTAAATAAGAATGTAAATATACTATAGCTAATAGTAGCATACAAAAAAAAGATATAATTACTAACAAAAAGGGGATAATAAGCTCCTAAAAAACACTAGCTATTATTTAGCATACTATTTATATATTAAAAAAAAAAATAAATAAATTAATTAAGACCCTAGAACTACCTTTAAAAAATAAAAGAAACACCCCTTATACTATAGGGATAACTACTAGAAAAGTCCTTATTATAACACTAGTAGTAGGACTAGTAAACTTATTATAGTCTTCTTTCTTATTAAGCAACCCCCTAACTAAGGCAAAAAACTACTAAATAGTAATTAACTAGGGGAGATACCCTAGGTCCTTAGGATATAAATATAACTTTATCTAGGCCTTCTAGACTATAAGGGCATTATTATAGTTAGCCTAAGGGAGCATATTTATTAGCGAAAAATAAGGTAAATAAAAGTAATTATATTATAGGATACTTATAATTTTAGGCAATAGCGCTAGACTATATATTATAATAATAAAACGCTATTATAAGATAATATACTAGTAGTATACTATAAAGGTAGCCTATAGAAATATTAGAAAATAAAGAGTAAATAATAAGTAAGAAGCTATATACCTAATGCCCCTTTACTACCTTAGTTAGCCTAAAAGTAATATAGTAAGCTATATTAGCGTAAATAAAACTATATAGTAAGTTAAGTAAGCTATAAGTAACCCTAAGGTAAAAGTTATTAAAATATAAGAATAGGACTAAGGGAGTAATAGTAGTAGTAGTATAAGTAGCGGCAGAATAGGTATAGTAGCAAATAGCTAGCAAGGGGGTAGTGATTTTTTTCTTCTTCTCCTTATTATTACTAGTAGTATTATCTTTATTATTATTATTATTCTCCTTCTCCTTAGCAGGAGGAGCGCGCTTAGCTAGTAAGGACCTAGTCTAGCCTAAAAGCTTTACTAAATTAGTAAAATTACTAGTAAGGGTTAGGCAATATTAAGAATAAAAGTTAGTAAAAGTATAGAGAACTATAGTATAGAGAATATATACTATCTTATATATATTACTATAATTCTTATACTAAACATAGCGCTTAGATACCTTATTATAGCTAAATAAGGTTAAATTTATAGTAAACTTACACTTAATTATTAGGACTACTAGCTTAGTATTATAATAGCCCTTAAGTTTATTAAGTTTAGTATAGGTATAATATATATAGGCGTATTTTTTTAAGAGTAAAGCTATAATATTAGCGGTAATTAACTAGCAAATTAGTAGGAAGTTTAGATAGGAGTATAAGTATAAATATAAAAAAGAAAATAGTATTATAGAAAGGTAATAGTTATAAGATAAAATAAGTAGCGAAAGAGAGTAGACTTTATACTTATATATTATATGCTAGGTAATTTAATATATTATTATTATTATTATTATTTATTATAATACTATAGGATAGTAACTAGTAAGGAGGTATTAGATAGCTAGTAAGGCTATTTAGGAGCCTAGCCTAAAAGTAAGGGGGTAATTATAAGGTATAGCCCTATAAGACAGGCTATGCTAGATTGCCTAGTAATATTATAGAGAATCCCTAGCTAATGCCTAGGGCTTGCGCACGCGGCTAGTATATTTAGTAACGCGTGCGCGCACTATTCTTACTTAGCAAGCTTAAGTCCTTTTATAATATAATATACGCCTTTTCGCTACTGCCTAGCCACGACGTCTCTCACATATTCCTAGTATTACTAGTTACTACTAAATTTAATTAAAATAAAGGACTTTCCCCTTTTTAGTATAAGAATTAACTAAAGCTTAGTTTTCTAACTATAAGTGTAAATATATATAAAAAAATAATATTAACTAAGTAACCTTAAGTAATTTTAGTAAATAATACTTTGTATTTAATACTAATAAAAGTTAGCTACTAAGGAATTTTACTAATAATAAGTAGTGTTGGATGAGCATAGGTAAAAGATACCTGTGAGTTACGCGTAACCGTAGGTAAAAGGTATATACACATAAAGGGGTTTTATTTAGTTATATTTTCTAAGAGGAAGCTATCTAAGGGGTCTATTATATGCCTCCTTTTATATGTATTAAACTTTACATACCTTATATTTATATAGTAGTTTGTAGTGTAGCTAATTATATTATATGCATCCTTACTTAGCTAGGTAGAGCTATAGGCTAAGCTAAGGGTGCTAAGGTTAACTTATGTTATGGACTAGCCCTATTGCTACTACTAATAGGCGTCGGAATACTATTAAAAGATATAAAGAGAAAGAAAGGAAAGGTAACATAAAGACTCTATTATACCCCCTTTATACCCTTGCTATAAATACCCCTTTATTATTATACATAAGCCCTACACATAAGGCAAGGTGTGTATAACTACTAATACATACTTATATTAGCCTTATATTAGGCAAAGCCTAATACTATTACATAGCCTTCCGCCTTAGGTAGTAACTATATTATGCAAACACTACTTATATAAAAGCGCTAGGTTAGTAAGAAAAAAAACTATAGGCAAGTAAATTAATAAATAAAACATTCCTATTATATTTATAGTTACTAGGAAATAAGCATAAACACTACTAGGGAAGGTAAGCTAGCCTAGCTAGGATAGGCACTAGACTAGTAAGTTAAGGAGATAGTCTAGGAATAGGTAAGTAAATTAAAATAAAGGGATATAAAACTAAATAAGACTATAAACCCTACTAGGTAATATAAATAAGTAATATAGTAAACATAATAAGCGTAGTATAAGTATAATATACTATACTAAATAGCTAGTATAAAAGCAAAATATAGGCTATTAATAGTTACTAGTGGTTAGACTATATCTAAGTAACCCGCCTAATATTAGTACCTAGTTAGAGTAAGGCGCCTATATTAGGCATAAGAAGCAAGTTATTAATAGCTAGTATAGCTAGCTAGTATTATAAGAACCTATAGTTATTATTATTTACGCGTAATACCTAGACTAGATAACACTATATTAGATGCTTATTAAAGGTATAAAAACCTTATTTTATCTGCCCCTAAAGTCCTACTAACTATCCTTTTCTATCCCTTTTATTATAAAGAGTTTTTATTTTATTACTTATTATTTTCTTATAAACTTATTATTATTCCTAAGCTTACTTTATATTACTAAATCCTACGCTTAGTTACTTACTATATTATAGCTACTTTAAGGCCTATTACTATTATAATACCTACTATTACTATACTACCTAAGCTATACTTAAGCACTATTCCCCTTATATAGCTTCTAAAATATTAGTAAGTAGCCCCTACCTACCCTAGCTACTTATATATACTTATAGCTACTATAGCCTTTCCTAGGCGCGCTATACTAGCTTTTATAACTACCTCTTAATATATAAAGTAATATCCTACCCTTATACTAGCACTAAGTATAGGCCTTAAGTAAGTTTATTATAAAAGAAAACTCTAATAAGAAAGGTAATACTATACTTATAACTATTAACTTACCCTATATTTAGTATATTCTTATTATTATTTAATTAGGCAAACTAAATTATAAGTATAGTCCCTATAAAAAGTTATATAAAAGTTACTAAAAAGGCTACTAAAAATATATATAAAATATATATATACTAATAGCTAATCCCTATATTAAGTATATTATATATGCCCTAATATAAGCTATAGCTAGGGGCTACGCTATTATTATACTAGAGGTATATTATAAAGGAACCTAGTAGATTTAAATAGCTACTATCTTAATACCTAAATTCTATGCCCTAGGTAATAGATTTACTAACCTATATTACTATACTAAGTATACCTTAGTTATTATTTAGACTATTTATAATACCCTTACTATTATTATACTTACTAATAATATACTTATTATAGGGATTACTATGCTTATACTACTTAGTAATATAGCTACTAACTTATTTTTTATATCCCCTAGCGCCCTTATCTAGGGTATTATATAGCTACTAGTCTAACCCCTTACCTAGCTTAAAAGTATACTATTTATATAAAGGGAGTAAAATACCTAGGCTATAGCTAGCTACTAGTAGTATACTATATAGTCCTTTAGGGCTATATAAAGGGCTATAAAGAAGTAGATAGTAATACTATAAAGTATTATATAGTTACTATAGTAACTTTATAGGCCTGGCCTATAGGTAAAGGAATTACTAAACACCCCCTAATACCCTTAATATACCCTATAAGGGTATATACTAGAGAGCTATTAACACTATTAAAAGAGAAATAAGAGGGATATATAAGTAATTTTAATAGTGCTATTCTAAATATAATATAATACCTTCTTTTCTAACCCTTATAATAATAAGCTACTTCTAAAGTTATTTAGTAACTAATATAAGGTTTACTAAGGCAGGGGAAAAAGAATAGTAAGTAAGAGAAAGGGAAAAGAAAACTAATTTAAGGTAAGTTAGGCCCTAAGTAGTAAATATATATAGCTTTATAAGAGAACCCTATTTAAAAACCTACTAGGGACTATTATTATATTATACACTACCCTATTTTGCCTTATAGTTTACTAGGGCTTATATATTTACTAGGTTCTTAAGCAGCTCTTATATTAGCATTAAGTATCCTACTTATTTAATAAGAATATCCTAATAATACTTATAGCCTTATATATTATAAGCTACTAGCACCTTCTTAACTTAGTATTTCTTATAAAGCTTATTATTCTTATTATTTTATACTTACATAGGCCCTAGGTATATATTACACTAAGGCTAGCTAGGAAGTAAATTAGTAGTAGTGTGCTTAATAAAGTTAATATAAAAAATAAGGTAAATACCCTAGGGTATATTAAGATAGACTATTAGTAGTATAAGAATAGCTATAATATAATACTTAGCTACTACCTAGTCTAGCTTCTTAAAGAGGTAGTTAGTTTTAATATAGTAAAGGAAGAGCTATACCTAATTCCTAACCTAAAACTACTTTATAAGGCAATAGAAGGTAGCTATACTATTTTATTATTATTACTAAGTAAAGGTAATAGCTACCTAAGCTAGCTTAGAAGCCTCCTAAAGTTATAAGGCAAACTAGGCTACCTATCCTATGCTTATAGTAATGCTAGAAGTAAGGTTTATAGGGACCTAAACTAAATTAATATTATATTTATAAAACAGCTAGTTTAGACTAAAGCTAGTAATAAAGAAAGCCTAATTATTAAGTTTAAGGTAGTATACTACTAGGTGCTTAAGCTAATTAAACTATAAGAAGGAAATATAAAAATATAGGATAGCTTACACCTCCTAGTTAGCCTACTTTATACCCTTATTAGTTTAGGGGTAGTAAGAGGTAAAAAGTAACTATTTAGTCTTAATAATTAAGCATAAAGTAGTCTAAAACTTACTTAGCTAGTCTAAGCTATAGTTAGTAATAATTAAAGTAAGGAACTTATAGAACTACTACTAGTATATCTTAAACCTCTCTATACACGCCTTAGTAAAAATACTAGTTATAGCCTCTAGCTAAATAAACTTAGAAAGGTAGTTTATAATTATTATAAGAGAAGAGGGATTAGCTAGCCTATATATAGGCAGGCTTATTATAAAGTTAACTAAGATTTAGAACTAAAAGTAGTTAGGAATAGAAAGGGGGTTTAGAAGGCCCTGCTACTACTAGTAGCTTTTATAGCTACTATAATAGTAATAATTCTAAATATAGTAAGTAATATCCTAGAATATGCCTGCCTAGTAAAACTATTACTAAAGGGTCTAGAAGGTAGTATTATAACTTAAATAGCCTACTACTAGTAACTTATAGCACTTCTAAATAAAGGTAGTTATTAATAGCTTTTATTAAGATACTTATATTTAGCTATAAAACTAAAGTACCTTATAAGCACTAATACTATAGTTTATAATCTACTCCCTTATCTTAGCCTTTATAAGGAATTACTATATATTCCTACAAATAGTAGTAAGGTAGTAGTAGTATATTATATTATAAATAATTACTATATTCTAAAGCGCCTAAAGATAAGGAAAGGAAAAGACCTAGTTACTAAAGAGTAGTATTATATTAATGCTAAAGAGGTTAGGGTTACTTATAAAAATAGCTTAAATAAATAAAGGTTAAAAAAAGTAGCTATACTATAAGGTTAGCCTTACCTTATTCTAGCCTTATTAGGAGAGTATATTAGTATACTACTAGTACTATATAAGTTAGTACTATAAGTAGTAATAATACTATAAGAGTGTCTTAGCTTAGTAAGCCTAATACTTAGTTATATTTTAGGGGTTATAAAGTACTTAAAGCTCTTATAATTAGTATAAATAGTAAAGGGCTTAAAAACACCCTAAAGCTTAGCTAACTATACCTTAAGGCAGGAGATAATAGCTAGGAGCTTCTTATTATAAATAATATAGTTTTACTAAGGGGGGGTTAGCTAGGCTAAGTAGTAGGTAATAAGGTACTAAATATTATTTATTTAGAGCTAGAGAAAGTAACTACTAAAGGCAATACTAAAGCAATCTGCCTTAACTATTATATCCTAGTTAGAGTTTTATTAAGCTAGAATTAGGTTTAAAATAAAGAGGTGCTTAAGCTTATTAAAAGCATAGGCCTCTTGCTACCCCTAGATAAAGGGAATGCTTTTTTTTATAAGATTATAAAGGGGGTTAGTAACTTAGGAGAAATTTAAAATAAAGTTATAGTAAAAATTTATAAAACTAAGGAAGCTATATATACCCTATAGCTTTATTAGGGCTGCCTAGTCCTAAATAGCCTAGACCTTAGTAGGGTTAAGGCACACGCTCTTGCTTACTATAATAATATACCTAAGGTAATAGACTTATTAGGTAGTAAAAATAAACTTATTAAGGTTAAGGTAAAGGCCTGCTACCCGTAGGTAGCTAAAAACTATATAAACCTTTTGTAAATAGTTACGCCTTAAGCTACTAAAATAAACTAGGATATTATCTAAGTATACTATAATAAAGTTACTAAGGGCATTACTAAGGGTATTATTAATATAACACTAGAAAGTAACAGGCGCACCCGCTAGGCTAAAGAGGTAAATAAGCTACTTAAATAGCCTAAACTATATTTAAAACACTATAAAAGCCTTATCCCCCTTAGTAACCTATAGCTTATAAAAAGCTGCCTAAATATTTACTTTAGTAAACTATTATATATAAGCTAAAGAGCAAAGGGTTTCCTTAATAAAAGGCAATAAGTAATAGTTTTACTTTATAATCTTATTAAGAGTATAGTAATTTATATAAAACTACTAGCCCTTACTAGCCTTTTTAACTAAGAGAACTAAAGTAGCTACTAAAGAAAAGCTAGCTTAAATTTATTCCTTATTTAAGAGCTTTATAAGCTACTACTAAAGTTTAAGTAACTAGTCCTAAGATATAAAGTATAATAGGCCCTAAAGGAAAAAGGGGAGGGACTTATTAGGAGACTTATAAAAATAAATATAATAATCTAAGGTATTATAATAAGGTAGGAAAGCATTTGCCTTAGACTTATTAAAAAGATTAGTAAAGTTATAAAGCTTAGCTAGTAGGGCTATATAAGGGTCCTTAGGCTCTAACTTAGGCATAGTAACCTAAAAGATAAATATTAACTTATATAAGCTAGTGCCTATAAACTAAATAATTATATTCTAAAGGCAGCAAGCTTACTTAGCTATAGCCACAAAGGCAAACCTTATTATACTCTATATAGCCTTACCTTAGGCATAACTTAAGGACTCCTATACTATAAGGCCTTTTACTATACCTACTATTAGCTTTTACTAAGTAGTATAAAGGGTAATATTATAGTGTTTTATTTATAGTAGGCTAAAGATTATATTCTAGGTAAGGCCTAGGACTATATAAAGGTAAATAAATAACTACTAGTTATTAATATTAATTATAGTATAGGCAAGGTAAGTAATACTAGACTCTCTCTTAAGTGCTTATTATCCTTACTATTAAACCTTAATAGTAGTCCTTACTTAGCACTTTAAAAGCAGCTAGATAAGCTTAAAGCCTAGCTATTAAGTAGTAGACTTATTAATAGTATTATAGCACTTATAGCTATAGTTAATTAAGGTATTTATAAAGAAGAATAAGTTAAAGAGAATAGAAATAAAAAACACTAAGTAATTTATATATTTATAAATTTTATTATACTTTATTAACTCCACCTTCTTCTAACCTAAAGTCTACTATATAATAAAGCCTAGAAGCCCTTATATAAGACTTATTATAGGGGCTAGTCTTTTCTTATTTTATTCTTCTCCTTCTCCTTATACTTATAATTATTAGCCTTAGTAATAGCTTACTAAAGATAAACCTTAAGCTAAAAAAGAGAAAGAAGGGAGTAATTATAAGCTATATAATTTATCTTTTTATAGTATAAGCAAGCACTAAACTCCTAATAATATACTATCTCCTAGTTAGTTACTTACTTAGCTTATACCTAAGCAAAGGGTAAGGCTATATTCTTAGCCTTTAGCTTCTTCTTTTTCTTACCCTTACCCTAGGTCTCTATAATATTTACCCTAAATATAACTATATCTCCTTTATAGTTAGTAGTATAGTAATACTAGGTTAGAGGATTTACTAGGTATTTAATATAAAAGTAATTCTTAAGTATAAAGGTCTTAAGGTTTAGGGTAATAGTATAGTACTATTTTATAGTAGTATTATAGTTATTATAGGAGATACTATAGCTAATACATATACTATATATTTGCTTATTAAGCATATAGTATAGCTTAGTAAAATAAACCTTATTATCCTAGCTTATACTACTAGTAAGGGAGAGTTTTTACTTAAAGTAAATAAAAAAAGCAAAGAAGGATTTATTACTAGCCTGCTTTATTTAGTTAAGTTTAGTAAGGGCTATCTTATAATAATAAGGGTTAAAGTAAAGCTTAGAGAGATAGTCTAAAAAAGCAGCTAGGTTATAGTAAATAAAATTACCCTTCTTAAAAAACAAAGTAACCTTAGCCTAAATAAAGGATAAGAGGTTTTAATAAATAAATATCTACTAGTTTATAGCAAAACTAATAAAGTTATAATTTACCTATAGCTTATATACTATAAAAAAGCGCTAGGTATTAAAGATAAATTATTTGCTATTATAAGAAAAGCTTATTAGAATTAGCTTATAGCAAACTAAAAGCATAGTAGGAGGTAAAGGAAGGTTAGTTACCCTAGAAGGGGGGGTTATATTAGTAGGTAAGGAAAGGGATATAGCTAAGGCAGTAGTAATAGTAAATTAGATTATATAGTTAGTAGTAGCTTATATAGCCTAAATTACTACTATAGTAGTGTCTTCCCGCTCCTATATAGCATTAAGGCACTATTATATAGCTATAAGAGTGTTACCTTATATAATTAGGGTTATATTAATATAGTTAAGAATTACTATTATATTTTTTACTATTAAAGAAGCAGGTTTATTAGCTTATATATTTGTATTTATATTTAAAGGTATATTAGTTTATTTTAGTAGCTAAAAGAAATATAAGGCTAAAGAATATCTTTTAAATATTATAAACTAGCCTTATTACTACTGCTAATAAGCATTAGAATACTATTAAAAGACATAAAGAGAAAGAAAGGAAAGGTAATATAAAGACTTTATTATACCCCCTTTATACCCTTACTATAAATACCCCCTTATTATTATATATAAGCCCTACACGCAAGGCAAGGTGCGTATAACCACTAATGCGCACCCGCATTAGCCCCACATTAGGCAAAGCCCAATACTATCACAACTTATAATATATATAATAATTCTAATACTAGGAATTCTCTTTTTTTATTATAAAAGTTATTATAATTATATATAATAAAAGGGAGCTGCTTAAGATATATAAATCTTAAGTATAGTAGCTATAGCCTATAGATTTAGATATAAAAATCTTAAGTAGTATAGTAGTAGTAGTGGAAAATCCTAGTCCTCTGGCTTTTTTATAGTAATTATATAGGAAAGGTTAAAGGGTTATATATGTAAAAATAAGATAAAAAGAGAAGGAAAAAGAGTGTGTTTTCTAGTATTATAAGATTAAATAATATCCTATATATTAGATTGCTCCTATAGTTATAGCGTGCGCTAAACCTAGCCTTTAAGCTAAATTATAACTTTATTATTATTAATAAAAGCCTTAAGTATATAATTTAGTAATAACTTTATTATTATATTAGCTAGGTTATTCATCCTAAGGATTTATTAGATCTTAAAGATCTTATAGCACTTATATAATTACCTTAGGGCTATAATATTAATTATAAAGTACTTCTCTTTTATAGTACTAAGCTTAATAAAGCACTTATAAAGGGAATAAGAGTTAGTATAAAGAATAAGAGGGATATTAGGCAAAGAGAGCTAGGTTGTGATTATATTTAGGGTTATGCTAATTACATAAGCTATATTAATGCCTTAAACTATACTATAAAGCTTAGAAGCTAGTGCGCTTTAAATAACATGCTTACACTTTATAGAGCTATACATAATAATATGTGAGAGACGTCGTGGCTAGGCAGTAGCGAAAAGGCATATATTATATTATAAAAGGACTTAAGCTTGCTAAGTAAGAATAGTGCGCGCACGCGTTGCTAGATATGCTAGCCATATGTATAAGCCCTAGGCATTAGCTAGGGATTCTCTATAATATTACTAGGTAATTTAGCGTGGCCTATCTTATAGGGCTATACCTTATAATTACCCCCCTACTTTTAGGCTAGGTGTCATGAATAGGTTAGGGATATTAGAGTGAGAGATCAAGGAAGTCACGGCTTATTCGAAGGTATATAGCAATAGGTAACGGTCTTAATTCTTGCCCCCTTCTATCTAATCTAGTTAGAGGTCTGTGCTTATATAATTACAAGTGTTATATACCTCTAGTCCTTGCTATAAGTCTAGCGGTTATACCTTGCCATAAGTCTAGCGCTTATACGCGGTAAATAACCTTGTTATATAACGCGAATCTAATAGAGGCTTGCTTGTGTAAATAGATCCTGTTAGCCTAAGGCAACCTTGTAGCTTTCTAGTCCTAATAGGGTGACCCTCTCCGCTTGCGACTATCTTAGTTACAGAAGGTTCCCTTTGTATTGCCTAATTTAAATATTATAAACTAATCTTAAAAATTTCTAATGCTTCTAATCTACGTATGTTCTTTATAATACCTGTGATATTATTGCTTCCCTACTTCTAATTCCTATAAACCTTCTTCCCTCTTATTTCTTAATCTTGTTACTATACGCTAGCTTCCTCTTAAAGAATTCTTTAATTATATTCCTAAGGGACTTGTAGATCTGTAAAGTCGTGGCAACGTATCTATGTATTCTCTAAGTTATTATACCTTTCCTATTTAATAAGGTACTTTTGTTAGTTTCCCTAATGCTTATAGGTAATAATTCCTTTTATAATATATAAAGGATCTTCTCCTGTGAGGAGAGGTACTTACTGTGTTGCTTTTAGTACGCTCTCTAGATCTCCCTTATATAATTTTAAGTTTAAAATATAAAAGATATTATAAAGTTTTATGCCTTTTAGGAGCTTTATATAGTAAGCTAACCTATAACTTCTAATTAACTTAATGATTTTGTAAGGTCCTAGGTACTTTGCCGCGAGCTTCTTGCTTAGTTATTATAGATTAATATTTTTTATAGACAAAAGAATATAGTCTCCTATATTAAATTTTATTGGTTTTCTCTTTTAATTATAATACTTAGCTTATATAGCTTGTATATGTTATAGGAGCTTCTGTGTCTCTTTGTGTTTGTGTTATAGCTTTGCTTTACGTAACTTAGCTTGTTTATTTATTATAGTAGTTGTTCTCTTTATATATAATAGGCCTCTAGGTGTAAAACCTTAAAGCGCCTTAGCAAGGGATTTGCAAAGAGAGCTATAGTAGCTTGTATTATATGTAAATTGCGCTATTAGTAAAAGGTTAACCTAATTAGTCTGTTTAGCGCTAGCAAAGGCTTGTAGATAATGCTTAAGCAATTGGTTTATTTGTTTAGTCTAACTGTTTGTTTAAGGATAGAATATAGTGCTTAGTTAACGCTTAGTTATAATGTTATAGCAGAAGGTTTGCTAGAAAGAGCTTATAAAAGTTATTCCGCGGTTAGTTATAATGCCTTCTAGGATACTATAATCTTTAAAGACTAAATTAATAAAAAGCGTAGCTAAACTATTACTACTTAATTACTTTAACATTAGCATATAAATAGCATACTTTATAAATTAGTTAACTATTACAAGGATAGTGTTATATATCTTAGATCCTAATCCCTTTACTAGTGGAAGTCCTATAATAAAGTCTATTAATAGCTCTTAGAAGGGTTAGTCTAGTATAGGGAGCGTAGTAAGTTTGCTATAAGGTTAATGCTGCCTTAGCTTTAATAC